>LPNX010585211.1:217976-241995 GCA_001517045.1 Pseudotsuga menziesii
TTATTAAAATTTTATATAGTTGTCAAATCTATTATTTTTACTCTTTATGTATCTATCTCTATCTGTATAAAAATCTGGTTATATTTCCCTATAAGTTAGTTCAACTAGAATCTCTCTAGTTCTCGAAAGTAAAGCAATATGTCATTATTCCACACCATCGAATGAATATCACAAGTAAGTAAAATAAAACAAAAAAATATTAATATTTTTTATAATTGTGCAATCTATTACTTTATTTTTTATTTTTAGTTTTTTAGTTTGACATATGGATTTCATATTCTTCTCAAATTAAATATATTTTACATCTTAATTATGAATTCCTCTCAAGTGAAAAGTACACAAACATTTTCATCTCAATCTGAAATTCATTTGTTAAATTGAAATCTATGAAAGAAAAATGAGCATATCAATTTGAAATTCATTTGTTCAATTTGAAGGATCGTCCAATTAGTTTGAAATTCATTTGTTCAATTTGAAGGATCATCCAATTAGTATAGCAATAACTAGGACTATTCAAGAAAGAAGAAACACAGATATTTGAAAATAATACAAAAAGTATGAAAAAATAAGAATAGTCCTTGTGTGCATAGCTGTATTTTAGCATTTTTTTTTCCAACCTTAAGGAAAGAAGCTTGCCTAAACAACAAAACAATATATGGCAATGATTTAAAGCAAAGGAGTGGAGCTTTTACAATTTGTTTAGGATATTTTCCTAAAATCAATTAGACGGATCTTGAACATGGAAATTTTTTAAACCATATCCAAAGTAAAGGTAAAAGAATTCTAAAACTATTTTTTTTCAAATCTAGCGACTGCACTGATTACATAGTCTCATTATTGATAGATGGAGAGTATTATGTGAGCAAATGTCGGGTGTGTGTTTTCTTTATAACATGGAATCTCTATAGTTTTCCTATTTTTCTTTTTTTATTCTATTTACTACAAGAGTAAGAGTGAGCATTTTTATAGTTCAATATCGATAGAAATGCAATGCATGTTCCATATTTTGGTAATTATTTGAATTAAAAAGAGGAAGAAAACAAATATCTTAAGATAGTGGAAGGTGCATGATAATGACCTGAATAGGACAGGTATATCCTTCACAGTTGGCATAGCCATAATTATTATATTTTTTTATAGCTTTGACACTTGGCATAGCCATAATTATTTATTTTTTATATTTTTTTTAAATACATAACGAAGCCAAATAAAATCGACTCCAAAAATGTCTGTAGCTGCCACCAACCTTAAAAAATGACCCATTCATAAAAATAAGAAGAAATCTACAAAAATATTGTGTGCATAAGCCGCTGTTGATTCTACCGACACTTGGAACATTAATTATTAATTTAAAATACAACAAATTGCAAAGGGTTAATTGTAAGCACTAGTTTTACTATATTTTGAATGCATTTTTCATTGGCAATATTCAGAAACAAATATCGTTGATATTTGATATCAATGATATTGCATTCTAACACTTTTCATGAAATTAAATATAAGATCATACATTGTTCCTAATTATGCAAATGTATTTTAAAGCAAAGGCAAGCAACGAAACAGAATGGAGAGTCGTAACTCGTAACATCTTCAAGTGGGCCAGTAAGTTCTGAAAAACTATTGTTTTCCATCACTATTTTAGTGCAGGTACATTAAAAATTTTCTGATGAGAGCCAGAGAACTTATGTCAATACTTCATCTCATTCTGGCATTTTTCATTTCCTTACCAATACTGGAAAAGTTAATATCAATACAAAAACAAAACCTAGAGATAAAAATAGAAAAATCAGTGTGTGCACATTTCAAGCAATCACTCGATTTGTTATTAAAACAATGACCATTTTCTGACTTGGTAAAAAGAAAAATCTAACAACAATTAGAAGCAATTTACTATGTAAACATACCATCAATGTTTGGAACCATTCACTATTTACCATTTAGAGCTGATTCAACAACAACGCCAAGCAGCTCATGCCCCTGGCGACTTGGACTCAAATAGGAGAAGGTTTCTAAATACATTAGTTTTCAAATAAAAATAATATCATGAGCTTTTCCAAACTTCTCGTCTACATATCTGGCACAATGAACCAGCGAATAGGTACATCAAATTTTGATAAGGCCAACACGAATGAATGGAGGCACATATTGAGTGACGTTGGCAATAGAGGACACCCTTGTGCTATCCCATGGATAACTATAATTAACCCCATCCTTGTTCGGTGTAGATGATTCCATTATGGAGTTGTATTTGCAATTGTGAGTTTGTAATCACTGTTTTAATTTTGTCTAGACAAAATTTCAAAAGGTTGCGAGAGGCTTTTGGTTCGTTTTCTTCTATAAATCTTATATCCGTGCAGCCGAAGATGATGTAAATGTGGTCAAATTTGTAGTCATTTTGTACCAATAGTCAAGACATAGGTTATAGATTTTTTTTGTTTAAGAAGGTATTCTTCCTTTAAAAACATAAAATTTAGTGATAAGGATGATAATGGCCATTCAGTCTTCCAATAAGAGGCACTAATGACCTCATCTATGTATCACTTTTATTGACTTTTCGTAATGGATGTATTTTATTGAATGGATGCTATAAAACATCTTATGATTGACACTGCAGTATTTGTTGTCCATTCTTGATAACTTTCTTTCAGAAGGTGGAGTCAAAACAAAAATTATTGAAGAGAATAACAAAAAAATGTATGTTATGTTGTAGAAGGGTATTACAACTTACACAGGAAGGAGTGCACTACAATAAGAACCAAGAATGATAGGAGTATCTAACCATCACTGTCACCACCCAAGCCTAGAATAGAAAGAACAATGCAAAGACAAAACTAAATGAATGAACAAAGATATAATGGCAAACAAACCAAGAGGCTAAGCAACAAAAGAAAAAAAGGCTGGTATTTACCTACATATTCGAGCACAGGCTTTACCTACCACGAAACAAGTTTGGGGTTTGTCTAATACCCAAGAGAGCATGCTCACAGTCATAAAGAAAAGGAAAATGAAACCTTGTCCAATGCCCAAGAGAGCATGCTCACAATGGTAGAGCATAAGAATACCTATAATCCAGAAAATGAAACTAAATCCAAAATAAACCAACCAAGAAACAATGAAAGAGAACTGCTTAGTTGTGGAAGAGGCCAAACAATTTCGAAGATCAAGCCGAACAATCCAATTACAAACAGTAACAATTAAGGAAACAACTCTGAGCATAGACATTAACTTAATAGCTTGTCAAATAAAGTCTACAACCAACCCAACCCACTCTCCAAAGCCCACTATGTGAGTAGATTCATTACAAACGAAAATAAGTGACAAGTGGAAAACACATTAAATCCCCTAACATAATCTCTTCGCCACATCCCCTAACATGAAATCTAGGGATTGCTTCACCACAACCCCGACAAATGAGCACATAGTAAAATGTTATTTTTTAATAATAAAAATTAAATACGAAAAACCAGACCATACTCCAAACATTAGAATGACTACCAACTACATTTTTTTTAACTCGGGCATAAAATGGCCCCCCATTGCTTTTCAATGGCTACATGGCATTTGATATGTGCTTAACTTGATGTGTGTCTAGGCGGCTTTGCTTGGGCAGGGACCACTAAGTATCTACATGCGTTGATTTTTCTTGATTAACAAAAGAGAAAAGCTACAGGAGTTCTAATCAAGAGCTTGAGGTATTTACCCTATATATATATAGTATTTACCATATATATATATATATATATATATATATATATATATTAAAAAAATAGAGTTTTAATTATTAAGAAAAACAAAATAAATAATGGAAATGTAGAAAATTTTGCAAATGCAAATTTTTACCCTACCGAAAATCCTTATGAGCAAACGAATATTAGAGTTGAAATTTTTGTTTGTATAAAGAAAATATACAAAACAGGAGAGCTATCCTTAGCATACACAATATAAGTATATAAGGTACACTTAGTTGAATGTAAAGAAGATATACAATACCCAGAGCTATCCTTTTGGCTTAATAATGATTAAATAGACAATTTGTCAAATCCTGAAGCTACAAGCTCTACACCTCTTCCTTTCATTATTTTCAAGGACAACTAAAAAATAAGAACCGTGAAGGCCTTTTACTTAAAAATCAGATAATTTTATACAGAGCTGGGAAAATAGGATTACAGAGCTGTCACAATCCTATCTACTATTTTGAAAATACAGAGAAAAAAAGGTTAAGGAGATGCAATTTACTTTATAATCCAGAGTGAAAAAACCCTCACAAACTCTTCATTATAAAATTTGAAAAATAAAGTTCAGGCAAAACATTTGGTATAGTTAGGTATCGAGGTCCTCGTAGGATCTCTTGCCAAAAAAGAACTTACTTTTAGAAACGAGGGTCAAAACAGGAAGAACCTGGGCGTCAAAATCCGTATTTATGAGTTTTTCAAAACAAGAAGAACCACAAAGTACCATCCGTTTTTCTGGAAACCCTTAGAGACTAGACCTTGCTAGCACACAAGAGGAAATCGTGTGGTCAGTCTTCAAGATATCTCTTGAAAATAAAAAATAAAAATAGATAAAAAATTGTAGATAAGAAATATTGAACCTGTATATTTGTTCTTACCCCAGATTTTTCTTAAAGGACAAGTAATTCTTTTTTCTCCAAAATGATAGATAAGATTAAACTTGTTAGTATCCCTGTCACTTCTAGTGAACATCATGAGTTCTCTACTCTCTATTGGTTGATCCAGTTAAATCATTTATACAGAAAAATATGAGTACAGTGATGAACCGCGATTTGTTGTTCTTACCTTAGCGAATTTGGGACTATGTATGTCTCTAGGATAAGTCATTCAGTGTTTTTGTTTACTCCAATGGAAGAACCAGATTCAAATATAGGGACAAAGCCCCATAATAAATCTAAATGACATAAAATAAGATAAATTTGCCATAACCTGAGGGGCTTCCATGCCATAATGCTCCAAAAAATCAACTTGCAGTTAATAGGATGGTTGGAATACAAAGTGCCTGGTGTGCCTGAAGCATCGCTCACTTCAATAATCCACCTGCACATACACATACATTTAAATTGACATCCAAATATATAGAGAAATAAAATATAAATAAATTCTACTTGCGCTATCAAAATAAGAAGAAACCTTTGCAGATTATCTGTGACTTTGTGCTTGAATCCGACTAGGGAATTTACTTGCCACTCAACCAACTCCTTCTTAAGCTTGTTGCAAGCTATCTTGCTCAGCCCCTTAATATCAATAATATAAAACGTTAAACAAGCCAATCAATCAATGGTGTTGGAAAATAGTCCACAAGAAATAATTGAAGTGGAAAACCTTGCGTACATTGGAGGTACTGCTGCTGATAGTAGTAGTGGCCATTGTAATTCATGGTTCAAATGGAATAATGGAGAAAAATTGAAGGAAATTCATCCCTGGATATGAAACTGCAGAGTTTATGATGGCCAAATGTTAAACAAATGTAAATGACTCCATGGATTTATCACACACAGAAGAGAGAGAATAAACCCCTCCTCCCTAAGCTAATCTCTGATATACTCTGCGATGGTAGGTTATGCTTTCAGGATGAGTGCCCAGTTCAGATTAATTGGCATATTTATCTTCATAGGTACAATCTCCTAATGAAATAAGGGTACTTTTAGGGAATAGCGTAGGAGGTAATCTATTGGTGAAATCTTCTTAGAAGTACTATATAATCAGACTATATAATAATTTGTATGCCTGCCTTAAAGCACAATATTTGCTTAGACAATGGTTTACTCTCTAGAAAAAGGTTGTTATCGGTAATCTTATTGATGAGACAATGTAATGGCAGAACCTGGCACCAAACACAGTTTGACTAGTGTCCCCCTAATTTACTTGCCACACAGACATGAGGACCGGATATCCAATACAACATACATAAACCCCATGCAAAGGGACAATATCTATCTATCTATCAATACATCTAGAAATAAATCCCTTGGAAACTTCTGGGTACTTCCCGCCATTATGAGGATGGTATCGAGAGTAAAGTGGGTGTGTAGATTTATTATACTCAATCCCATGGGAATTTAACTGGGGGTTGCATTGGCAACATACAGGCCGTAGTGACATGGACCAAAACCCTCAGGGACATATATGTCCCATGCATACAAAAAATAAAGTGCATATGCTGTACGTGTGTGACATCATACATGTGGGTTGCACTTGTCCTGTGTGTCCATGGCATTTGACACATGCCCACAAGTGCGTTGTTTCCTAGGCACTTACTTGTTTCAATAAAATGGTTTCAATATTAATGCACTTCATTAATGTTGTAATCTTTGGTTTCTCAGCAAAGTCACATGACTTTGAATTGGAAATAAATCAAACCAAAAATGGACAGTCAATTAGGAAATGGCCTAGAAAAACTTAGCAATAACTCAAAAATTGTTTGGGCCACAATTTCACAAAATTTGAGAATAAATCACAAGATGGATGGGCTTTAACTAAGCAATACTTTGTTGAGTTTTCTTATACTTGACAAGTACTCAACCGTCATGTTGAGCTGGTCAAAACTAACCAAGCCATAATCAACACCTAGTCTCAAACTTGTCTTATAAGTCTTAATGCATCTTAACTTGGTTGGATCTAGGCCGAATCAAGTTGACTTTCTAATTTTCATAGACTGTGGTGATTGTTTTAACTATGTATATTTATTGAATCTTATGCATGTTCACTCTGTACTTGTATGGACTATATCTCTCTATTGATAGGAATAATGATGCTAATGTTTGTGGTGTTCTTAAATGTTTGCTCCTATTGGCTAGGGTTTTTTTTAACATTTATGATTGTTTGTTTGTGTGTATCATAAGTTTTTTTTAATTTAGAATTTGACAACCCTTTTCATTTTGGCAACTGTCACGATATGGTCTATATTTTTTTTCAATAAATTGTGATATCCTTGTTCCAAGAAGCCGCATATAGGATTCTCTTAAAACAATATACTCACTCAACTGCTTACCATTATGTGAACATTTTTGTTTTAACACAAGGAAACACAAGAGAGCTTCCTTTGACTCTATTAATTGTCAAATATGCACCACTTATCAAGAGGCTGTACATCATTTAAACCATTTGGTGTGTGACCACTTGGTCCGATTTCATGGCCATGATAGCTTAACTGCTTATCCGTTGCTCCCTTGTTGGAGTGTACTGGCCATTTTCGTTTTGGCAACTATCATGATATGGTTCATATTTTTTTCACATTGTGGTATCCTTGTCTCAAGAAGCCGCATATAGGATTCTCTTAAAACAATACACTCACTCTCAGAGATATTGGGAATTACAACTAGATTCAAATTATTAAATAGATTCAAATTATTAAATGGGAAGTTGGGAATTACATATTTTGGTCATTGCTTATTATCTTTTGGATTATTGCAATCCAAGATACTATATAGGTATGTTTATATGGATTGAGTGGCCATGTTTCTAACTAGAAGTAGGGTCTCTTAAATTTTGATCAATCAACTTGGGCGAGATGGAAAGAGTTTCTTTTAAGTTCATCTGTCAAGTTACATATGAATCGAAATATTATCATCAGATTTAGTACTTGTTTTCTTTCTGCTTTAAAGCTTGCTTGTACATTTTTGGAGGAATTGGCCTTAGAGAGGCATTCAGAGTAGACTTACAATTGTTTTTTTCTAAACATTTAGTCTCTTGAATATTCACATAATATCATCAATATTAAGACAAAAGGAAGAATTTTTTTTTCTAAACATTTATTCTCTTGAATATTCACATAATATCATTAATGTTAAGACAAAAGGAGGGGAAGAGAGATATTCTGGACCAGGGATTACCTCGTTTTGTTCAAATGTTGATACACAAATCCACAAACATTATTGATAGAGTTTATCATTTCAATAATGATATTTGCAGATGGGATATTACAATGCTAATAATCATGGAGCAATGAATAAGTATTTTGTTTGATGTTGGTCTTGGTATGTTCATGTTCAGTCTGCGCTTTCATATTGTAGTATAATTTTAAAGCATATAGAGAACTCTATTCATGACATCATTCTCTTCGGAGTTCTAATTTCGTCTTTGATTACATGCATGTTATGGCATTGGAAATTGTATTGCAGCATTTGCAATGGCTGTGAGGTTTCTTGCGGGCCCAGCTGTAAGCTTCTAATGTTGTTGGCCTTGAGGAGTGTTTCTTCATATTTCTATCATGCAGGTTATGTAGCACTGTTTTTTCTTGTAAGCTTTTCTCTTATTTACCTGTAGGCAAAGCTAGAATAAAGCCTGATCTTATTGTAAGACGAGAATCTCATATCTACAATTTGTTGTGTTTTCTTGCATCACGCAGCATTCCTTCAAGGAATTTCTCCCTTTGTGTTCACTAAAAGCACAATGTACATCGAGATATACTTAGCACAACTTAAGTATAGTTTCCATTTTTAACTAAGAATGCTTTCCTAATTATGGAATCGCCTAAAAATGTCAACCAAGGAAGACAAATCATGATAATAACCATTGAGATGGGCCCAATAAATGATGTACAGATTCTATATCATGCTTTTAAAGGGATGTCTTCTCCAAAAAAATTGAGACTAAAAATTAGTTTGGATTGTTTGCAGAGTGATATTTGGCATGCTGATTGCATTACCAATAACTCTAGTTTATTATATTCTTCTTACTGTTTAAAGCAAATAGGCTAATAAGCAGTGAACTACTAAGGCCCTTTTCATGGGTTGAACAATAGAAAAATAATTTTCACTTGTTTCACTGGATTCTGCGTCTTCTCTGCTGATGTCATCACTTTTGGAATCCACTGCTGCCAAATCTGAAGATAAAGCACGAGAAGATGAAGGTGAGGATGCAAGGGCTGCCAATGCTAAGCACCCATGTGTGTTTTGCATGTATGCATGGTATAACCCCCTTTGAAGGAAAGTGTGATGATGTTGCTCCCACTCATCAAGAGATTGAATTAGCACATCATGCACCATCATATACTGGATTGTTTCTTCTGTAGTTTTAGATCTTGGTGTGGTAGGCGTAGATGGTTTTGATCCAGATGTAGGTGAATCCAATTGAGATGGTGAAGTGAGGTAACTGGTTAAATATTTTTCCATATTATGCCGCTAGCTCATACCTCTAGTAAATGGTGAGCCATATGTACCATAAAAGGTAGTTCTGCACAGAGTCCAACGAATGTCAAACTTAAGGTCTGACAATTAGTTGTGTAAAGGATTTACAACTCATGAAAGTCATCATTAGGCATAAAGAAGAGTTATATACTATAGTAGAATCATGTCCACCTCCAAAAGCTACCCTTGCACCCGGCTAAAATATGAAGAAAAGTAGATTCAATAAGTATTTTAGTCTACACCTATGTATTCACCTATTGCAATTATATATAAAACAATGCTAGCTCATGGATGGTGCATCTCAATATCTTGGAAAATGGAGAATCATGATCGCTTAGACTCATCAATAACTAAACAATATATATTTCAAAAGAGAAGATAAATTTTCCATATATGTTATTTACAAAAATAGTATCTACCAAACTTGGATTCTTCTTTTGCTTAAGAGCTAATTTTTGAATTAAAGTGATTTTTAAAGTAAAACATACTTTATATACCATAATATCTTTATTATGGACAATTCTAACTGGATTTTTCTGAAATGTTTTGGTTCAATTTAAACTTTACCTCAAATATATGAGTATTTTTTTTAGTACCAAAATGTTAGGGAAATAATGAGAGATTAACAAACTAAACAATTAAGGGTTAACATTTAGTACATTTGAGTTAATTTTGTGGGTTGAGATAGAAATTAAAGCACTATTAATGACACAATATTTAGAAAACATGTTAATTATGAATTTTAGGGCTATATTAACAAAAAAAAACAATTAAGGATTAACATTTAGTACATTTGAGTTACTTTTGTGGGTTGAGATAGCAATTAAAGCACTATTGATGGCACAATATTTGGAAAACATGTTAATTATGATTTTTAGGGCTAGTACCGTGTTGTTGAGCTTAATCTCAATGAACTATGGCTCTCGTATGGAATCCTTGCTTGAGTTTCCAGAAGGTAATAATTTGCAATGAAGCTTATGTTCTGAAATTGCACGGTAGAAACATAATAAAATAATGTGTTCATCTTTAAAGGGCCTTGATAATATTTTTACTCATTAAGAATTATTTTAAAACATTTTATTTCATGGTTTAAGAATTCATCTAAACCTAGTCCATAACTTTGACATGAATTTGCATTATCTTTTAAGCTCTATTTTTTACTTATACTAAGACACCAATTTTAGAGTCACAACCACAAATCTCAGTATGAAGTTAAGGTTTATAAATGTGGGGGATTATTTACACTCACATCAACACTACAACAAAACAAACCCTATAGGTTATGTGCTTGCTTACAATATTACTTAACTAGAATTCTTATAATAGAAAATTATGTGAAACTACGTCATACAAAACTGAGACAAAAAGTGGAAGAACCCCCTTCACAAGTGTGCATCACAGTATTTAGTGATGGAGTAGATGGCATATTATGGGAATTGCTATCAATGTCAAATGTTAGTGGTGTGCATCTTGAGATAGTTATAAAAATCTTATTTTTGTCACTTAAAGGTCGATTGCGGCTTCAACCACCCAAGTTTCCAAGGGTGTAATAGTTAAAAGTTGATTGCATATTTTCAAGCACTCAAGTCACCTACCATGTAATATTTCTAATTTGCATTGTCATGTTGGGTTCATTGTTCTAAAGAGGTTTGATGGATTTGCATTGTCATGTTGGGTTCATTGTTCTAATGAGGTTTGATGAATGCACACAGTATTGTGAAGCTTTGAGAGTCCATTTGCACAACACAATAATATTGAAGAGAAGAAAAAAAATTACTCATGGAAAGACTACATATGAGAAAAAATTACTTGATCAACAATAAGACAAGAAAAAACAACCCAAAATGTTATATCCATAAGCTAAATTCCAATAACATGCATTAGGTCATTCATAGAAGTCAACTTCAAGATGGGAGTGCAATATGCACTTTAAACAAGAACAACCAAACCAATCAATGTTAATTGTTTAGAAACCCAATTCCACTTGTTAAATATTTAATTTGTGAAAATGCAATTCTCTTTTTGGTCTCAATACTTAGTGTAGGTGCAAGCTTAAATGTAAATGTTTTGCTCCTTCAAATATTCAATTATTGGATGAAGAATAAATTATTAAATATTTTCTTTAATGTTTCTCCTTATTGCTTATATTGTGAAGATATTTGATAAGGTTTTAGAGCTAAAAACTCTCAAAGTAGGTGATGTCTAAGTTAATTTCATATTACACATCTCTAGTAGGCTCTTATGTCATTTCAATAGATTTTCTCTATATTGCTAGTGGCGTTATGAAAAAGGCTATTTTCTTTGCTAATAACTTCTTGTCATTTCATCTTATAACAACATCTATTAGCAACGTCGGGGACATTGCACCTATAGTTGTTGCTTGTTTGCAATTAAAGTGAAGTAATAGGTACGAGGATATTTAACCTGGCTATGCAAAGCTTAAGGCTGGAATATCCTATAAGAGGAAAGGAAATTTGGTGGTTCAATTGCAAATTTTAAAGACAAAAATTAAAACTATAAAAAGTTTAGCACATATTGGAGTAATAAATCACATATTTTGATATCACAAAACCAACACTATTTATTTATTTATTTAAACATACTAAGGTGGACATACGAGAAAAGGAATCAAACTTGAAATGTACAGGGAATTGCATTTATAAAGCAACTTCATTATATTAAATAAATAAAACTATTTAATACAAATTACATTTACATTTTGATATTACAAAATTTGGATAGTACAATTGCATATTTTTATATTAAAAAATTAACATTATTTAATTTGCTATTTTGATATAAAAAGTTTTTTTTTTCTCAATAATGGTAGCCTTAATATAAACAATATTAAATAGCATTTAAACATATTCTACAGATGCATATAGTAGAAAATAAATATGCTGAATCTAATTTCAAACCCATAATCAATTGCAACGATAAAGCAATTGCATTGTATCGAAGAAAACTATTAAGCATAAAACATGAACATCAATTTGACATATAGTGTAAGAACAATTTGCAAAGTGGAGAATAAGAGCATGCCGAAATATCAAGGTTGTTTTATATTGTTCTAATGCTATGCAAAATTATAGTTTTCATGTGCAAGTGCCTTGGATTTTTTGTATGCAAAGAATAACGACGAAACTGCACAATTGGGTTGCAAACGATTAACAACGTGAATAATTTTTTTTGTTTGTTTTATTTTCGACCAAGACACACAAAAAAGAAACTCGAAAAAGATCATGGTTATAATAATAATCAAAACTGCAAAACTATTTTTTTTTATGCAAAACAAAAAAGTGCAAGTTTGTACAACTTTCTTTCAGAGGGCACATGTTGTTGTTGTGTATTCATGCTTATTGCACATGAAAATTCCAAACAGGTCATGGTCAAGACAATTTGAAAACTAGCAATAAAAGATGCACTTGCAAAGTTGTAAAAAGGACAAAATTTTGAACAAAATGTATGGGCATATAGAAGAAGTTGTAGTGCTATATGTAGGGAAATAACATTGTCACATATCTAAAAATGCTTTTCTTTACAATCAAAACAACCGAAAATGTGATTGCATTTGCATTTAGGTTTGTATCTATGACAAAAATTATATGTGTGTGTGTGTGTGTGTGTGTGTGTGAACTAGCAATAAAAGATACAGTTGCAAAGTTGTAAAAATGACAAAATTTTGAACCAAATATATGGGAATATAGAAGAAGTCACAATGCTATATGTAGGGAAATAACATTGTCAGAGATCTAAAAATGCTTTTCTTTACAATCAAAAGAATCGAAAATGTGATTGCATTTGCATTTAGGTTCGTATCTATGACAATATATATATGTGTGTGTATGTGTGTGTCATTGAATATTTGACAAATAGGCCAATGTTGTTTTCAACTATATGTGTACAGTTGCAAAGAGAAGGGAAAAAGTGAAATTTGATAGTAACCATTTGGTAATTTTTCTAAATTATGTAGTCTACCTTGCCCACCAACAGTCGTTGATTTCTTCCACCTAGCATGCTGAGAAGCATAGTCTTGTCACTTCCACAAGGACCCATCATGGCCAAAAACTCCCTGGGGCTAACAAAACCACTGATACCATGCAAAATCTCTTTCTCTAATGAGGGTGACTTGTCTTTCCAGGACATTGGTTAAGCTCGATCCACCTTATATTTCACCTCTGCAAACTATAAAAAAACACAACAAAAAGCCTCAATTATATCGTTATAAATCCATAACTCAAATCCCAACTCAAAACAAGGGCTTGGAATCTTGACGGGTGAGATTGCTATTGAAATGAGACTACCATTGAAAGGGAAAAGTGTTACCAAACCCTTGAGAATCAATACGAAAAAATAAAATGAAATTTTTTTTACAATAACACTTGTCTAACTCAAACCATGCAAAGTAAACACATGTCCAACTCAAACCATGAAAAAAATAAAGTTGACCTGGGATGATTGAACTTTGTGTCATTATAAGAAATTCACTCTATTAACACTAATATAAATCTATGTTAGCATATTTAGCACCAAAATATCTCGATAACCCACGAATGTTGAAAGATTGGTTTGCAAACCATGAATGCTTATAGACTAGCTAGAAGGTAGGCTGGTTAATTTATGAATGAAAATGCATATTTAAAACTATTTCAATTTAGAATACCTTTATTTTCCTGTCTTCATCCAAAAATCCATGTCTAGAGCATTTATCATATAAAGTTTAATTTAAAGGGTAATTTCTGTGCAAATAAAACTCTGCGGAATTACCATTAAAATACATGGAAGAAATTCAAAATGGTACGGTGTATGCAATATAACTGGTATGATTGGATAGTTTTTACAAAATATTTCTTAGCATAAATCCATGATTGGATCCCGATGCCAATGTCTACTAAACTACATCTTCAAATGAATAAACATTCATATTAAAAATTGAATCTACACATACACATTAAACATACATCTATGAATGAATAAGAATTTGTATTAAAACCCGAATTAGAATCATGAGAACCAATTCTTTGTCAACATTTAAAGGGATACAGCTGAGGGATCAGGGATATTACCAAATACAAATTACTTAATTACTTCGGGTGGCAAATGAGCACCGGATGCACTAGTAATTTGTGATAGATAAAATCGTCCACTTATGTGCTTTTCAACTTTCCATCTATAACAAGTACCTGTCCGTAAGAGCAAGCAAGCCTTATTGACGTTCAGAGAAAAGGTAATTCACAATATTTATTTTATATATTTCTAGATAGTGTACTGCGTATAGTTACCTTGGCGAATGGTTTAGTATCGAGCAACACTATATCCTAGTAATTGCTCACTCCGATATGAAGAATGTTGCGAGACATTGCTCACTCTGGTATGAAGAATGCTGTGAAGACAATAATATTCATTATTTACAGAAAAAAAACACTTGTTTATATATATATATATATATATATATATATATATAGAGAGAGAGAGAGAGAGAGAGAGAGAGATATATATATATATATATATATATATAGATATCCACATTGAAGCTCAGAAATCTCTGCGGTGCAAAAATCGATGATAAGTTATTACAATTCATTTCGGCAGGTTTACAAAATTTACTTATTTAACGCAAAACAACAACGAAGATTGTCTTCAATTTCTTCTTCATACCAAAAGAAGTAGCGTCGTCGTCCACTTCTGTACTTGTCAACGTTGCTAACATCCAGAGAGTATTGCACACACTAAGATTTTATGAATGCAGACAAAATATTTTTCCACAATAACTCCATTCTCTAGCCTGCCATGTGAACGGTAAAAAGTTACGAGGGATACATCTTGAATCCATTCTCTGGAGACACATCCATTTTTAATACTTGCAAACATTATTTCTTTTAATTACAATTTATACATATATTATAATATCCCTTAGTTGTTTGTATTGAGAGTTTTCTTCCAATGTCCATCCCCCATTTTTTTAGGTGTCATATATCTCTTTTTAATTTAATAGAAGTGGTATGAGGACTCTCCCTAGAAGTTAAGGGATATGCATTGTATTTGTTTCATTTAAAACATTTTTATTATATACTATTAAATAACTAATTAAAATAAAATCTTCTCCAAACTAACTAACTCCTGCTCTTATTTTTATTTAAAAATATATATTAGTGATTTCCAAAGATAACGCGCCGTGAGGAGCTAAGCATTTGCCTTTCTTTTATATATATGATTTCCCTTTCTATTATTCTACTTTTAAGCTGAGTTTTAATTAACATTTAAGTATTATATAATTGCATAATGAATTTCTGAAGAAACTTTAAGAAAATATCTTCATTTAGCTTTAATTAATATTTAAGCATTATATAATTGCATAAAGAAACTTTAAGAGAATATCTTCATTCAACTTTTGTAGATATATAATATATTGATTGATTTTTATCAACATATGAAATGGCTTTCCATTCATCTTTACACTTAAAGGTTATTTTATCAAATAATAAACTGCACAGAAAAATTGGATTATTTTCTCGTCCAATCCTAAATGATTATTCATAATAATCATTGTATGTTTATCATAATAGAATTTTCCTTATGTATTATACAATGGCTCTCGGCACTCCATTAAAAACAACGGTCATGGTAATCCCGTTGTCGTTCCCATTAACATGGATAACCTATATCTAGAACTTTATCACATGAAATCTCTGTCAAGGAATCTTTTCCACACTTTGTTGTTGTTGATGAACATCCTGCTTCAGAGAAAGTAACATAACCATCAGCTTCAATACTATGTGGCTTTTCGGATCATATTGTGATGTATCCAAATATACGAAATAAAAGAGATCAATATTTTAATGTCAATAACATAGACTGTAAGCTCACGGCAGCTTTTTTAAGCTAAAAGACTTTCAGCTTTAATATTAGTTATATTAAACTAAAATGGAACCCAAAAGGCTTTCTCAATCATAATTATTACAAATTTAGACAATTCAAAATTTTGAATTATGTCTATTTCAGTCTACATCTTAAACCTGGAATATTTGAAAGGAGGAAAAACATTTCCCAATCATAATTATTACAAATTTAGACAATTCAAAATTTCTTTGTAAGAAAGATCACAAAGTATTCTAAAACTTGCAAACTTAATTAATGTTGGAATTTAGAATGGTGTACACATATACAAACCATTATTGTCTTTTGTCAAATAACAATTCAGAAATAAGACAATAATGCTTTTAGTAGAACTGTAAAACTTTGTCACAAGATCTAGCTCAAACCCCTATAGAGACAATAACCAAAATTGAAAATAAAACTATTTACATTATACCTAAATAGAAATATTATATTGGGGTTTGAAAATATCTCCAAAAAATTATATAGTCTCATTTAAAATGAAGCATACACCAATCGTCAGTTCTAATTCCTAAATTGTATCTTAAGGCTTGGCCGAAATAGTGGTGCCAGCATCTGTGAGCAAGTGTGATTCCAGGTATGTGGGTCAAGGCTTTTCACCTATAGTCAGATTTACATCCTGAACCAAGGGCTTACGAAGCCCTCCACAAGAGAGAGCCCTCAATTACAGTACCCTCAAATATAGCACATTGATATAGAATGAACCACAACAAAGATAGAAGAAATTCATCTCTGGTGTAAAGAGATTCTGTACAGAGATTATCCCTCCAACCTTGAATTCTTGTTCTTAAAATAAGAAATGGAAAAGAAATCAACCTCATCCAATTTCCTTCATTGTCTCAAAAGCCTAGGTCATTCAAAACATAATGCATGATTGCGAAGCCCACCAGTTTATTAAATCTGGAAAATCTATTCTTACTCAGACGCAGTTTTCTAAAAAATGATTCACTTTTAGAGGAAATCACCAAAGAATAAGCAAAATCGCCCCATTTCTGAAGTGGGGTTTTAACCGTGTGAGCCAATCCTTCACGATTTGCCCAGAAATTGAATCTGAAAATTGTCTGCTGTAAAATGACAATATTTTTAGCTCTGGTCCCTTTTTTAGTGATATGGTTGAGCTACCACGATCTTTCACAGTGACGCGATCCATCTTTCTCGAACAACACTGATATTTTCCTTTACCAATACCTGGTTATTGGTTATCTTCCCTTGAGCTCCTCCTCAAACTGAAGATCAGCTTGCATGATATTTTACTTAAACACATCGAATCTCCTTTATTTTGTGCCCTCTAATCAAAACAGATAAATCCTTTTAATTTCCAAATGATTTACAAATAAATCTAGAAGGCTATTCACATAGAGGTTCTCTCTACTCATGTGACTAAAAGTAAATATTTAGCACAAAAGACAAGCATGAATTAACTATTATAATACTTGGCAATTCTGTGAAGAATAAACAGGCATTTAACATAGGTATGATATGTTAACCTATCAGAAAACGGTAAATAAAAGAAACGTGAACTGGTATTCTTAAAGTATCTTATGAGAAGTGAACATTCAGTTAAACTTCAGCTGACTTTAAGCTTAACACGAATAAGTTAAGGAAAAAATGGTACAGTGGACAATGGCTAAATTCCGGTATAATGGTAACAGGAATTAAAGAATTTAAAATAACTGTATAAAACTGTCCAAAGATTGACAAAATCCTACAGAGTTTAGTACTCCCTTAAAGCAGCTATGAGAATATTTCTATTTAACTTTACTTTATTCAAATTCAGTTATTTGAACCCAAAAATGTCAGCATGTAGAAACAAATTGTCATTCATAAAAACTTAAGAAGAATAATATACCTAGATAGATATGGGCTATAGATAAGGATGCAACTGAGAAGGGGAAAGGAAAATAACCTGCAATGCAAAGAAAAGTCAATTGCAGACTCAAATCAAGATACAATAAAATAAATCTAAATGACATAAAATAAATAAAAAATTCCATAACCTGAGGGGCTTCCATGCCACAATGCTCTAGAAAATCAACTTGTAGTTGATAGGATTCGTTGGAATACAAAGTGTCTAGCATCCCTAGCACACTGCTCACTTCAATAATCCACCTCCACATACACATACATTTAAATTGACATCCGAACATATAGAAAAAAAAAAGAGAAATAAATTCTACTTGAGTTGTCAAAATAAGCAGAATCCTTTGCAGATTAACTGTGACTTTGTGCTTGAATCCGACTGGGGGATTTACTTTCCACTGAACCAACTCCTTCTTAAGCTTGTTGTAGGCTATCTTGATCAACCCCTGAATATCAAGAATATAAAATGTTAAACAAGCCAATCAATCAATGGTGTTGGAAAATAGTCCACAAGAAATAATTGAAGTGGCAAACCTTGCGTGCAGTGGAGGTGTTGCTCCTGATAGTAGCACTGGACATTGTAATTCATGGTTCAAATGGAATAATGGAGTAAAATTCACGGGAATTCAGCCCTAGATATGAAACTGCAAATTTTATGACGACCAAATGTTAAACAAATGTAAATGATTCCGTCGCTTGCTCGCTCTTCTGAGAGAATATGAAACTACAGAGTTTATTACAACCAAATGTTAAACAAATGTAAATGACTCCATGGCTTGCTTGCTCTTCTGAGAGAATAAATCCCTCATCCCTAAGCTAATCTCTGATATACTCTGCCATGGTAGATTATGCTTTTTTGAGGATGAGTGCCCAGTTCAGATTAATCGACTTCTCTACAAAGGAAATGCATAGCATTCCACTCAACCACAATGAAGAATAAACCTCTTCTCAAATTCAACACAGAACAAGAGCCACGAGGTGGTAGAGTCACCTCAATTACTCACAGTTATTGATATTGCTATAAAATAGAAGCTATTGATTTTTATCTTTTGGAAAAAAATCATATAAACATATGAAAAAGAGAGGATGTCCATCCTTCTTATAGTCAGACATGGAACCCATACTTCATACAAAGGAATTCCTAGATCAAGGGTAACCATTATAGTTTAAAATATTTCCTTGAACAAAGATTGTCATTAACATAATATCATAAGTGGTTTAATAATATGTTGGCATATGATTATGAGATTATTGCGCCGAAAGGTGCTCTACAGCCCAGTATGGGGGAGATCTTGTCACGTGATGTAACGTGATGTAACGTTACTAACATGTCGGCAAAAAATAATAGTGAAAGTGAATATTATGGGGGAGATCTTGTCACGTGATGTAACGTTACTAACATGTCGGCAAAAAATAAGAGTGAAAGTGATAGTGAAAGTGAATATTATAGGGGAGATCTTGTCACGTGATGTAACGTTACTAACATGTCGGCAAAAAATAATAGTGAAAGTGAATATTATGGGGGAGATCTTGTCATGTGATGTAACGATACTAACATGTAGGGGAGCCGGCCAATCATTTTACGCATCTGTCATCCAACCTACAGGAAAATGAAGAAGGCCGGGTGGATGAATATCGCCAAACTGGAGGACACTGATATCCCTGAGGACGCGAGGTCGATTCTTGATTTGGTAATAGCCCACGCAACCTCATCTCGCATAAACACAGAAGGTTCTCTACAGATGGTCTTAAATCCCTATGTTTTTAACGATTGTTATGATTATCTGCGGGTAAAATGGCAGGCTGTCCCTGCCTGTGTTCCATACAGGGTGTTCAAGGAGTTTAATGTGATTTTTGATCACTTGGCTGTCGGTAAAAAATATTTCACGCAGGCGCACATAACCTGCCTAACCAAAGAGAGCATTTGGTGGATGAACTATAGATACATGGTGCCGCCTGCCGCCAATGGGTCTCTTCGTAGAACAAGCTTGAACAATCCCTGGGCTAACATCCTTAACACTGCTGGTACTAATTCCAAACCGCTTCTGGATCCAAAGGCAGTTTGTGCCATATGCATTGAGAGAATAGTAGCTGCAGCACAGAGCTATGTTATTCTGGAATGCCTTCATTCCTTCCACGCAGACTGTATAAAGAATTGGAAACGCAAGAAAAAATTTCAATCGACATGCCCTACTTGCAGAAGAGATATTGTAACAGGGCGAGAGCTCTTGTAACAGTAGTTCATCGCAATTCTGTGTAGCATTAATGAATAACTGAAAGATTCTGAAAATGAGGGTTATATGGGAGTTAAATTAGGTCAACACTTGGTCATTTGTAGATATTACCTTGACCAATAATACTGACTTTCATTGTAGCCCAAATTTCTGAGATCTAAAAGATAGCTGTATATTTGTTAACTGCTGAACAGAAACTTAAAGTTGTATATTGCAGTGTTTCTTTTTTAAGTGTGATAATACATTGGAAAGTGAGCTGGCCAATCATTTTACGCATCTGTCATCCAACCTACAGGAAAATGAAGAAGGCCGGGTGGATGAATATCGCCAAACTGGAGGACACTGATATCCAGAGGCAGTTTGTGCCATATGCATTGAGAGAATAGTAGCTGCAGAACAGAGCTATGTTATTCTGGAATGCCTTCATTCCTTCCACGCAAACTGTATAAAGAAGTGGAAACGCAAGAAAAAATTTCAATCGACATGCCCTACTTGCAGAAGAGATATTGTAACAGGGCGAGAGCTCTTGTAACAGTAGTTCATCGCAATTCTGTGTAGCATTAATGAATAACTGAAAGATTCTGAAAATGAGGGTTATATGGGAGTTAAATTAGGTCAACACTAGGTCATTTGTAGATATTACCTTGACCAATAATACTGACTTTCATTGTAGCCCAAATTTCTGAGATCTAAAAGACAGCTGTATATTTGTTAACTGCTGAACAGAAACTTAAAGTTGTATATTGCAGTGTTTCTTTTTTAAGTAGGATAATACATTAGATTACAACTGAACACAAAGTTTAGTTCAAGTGCCGAGAGGGATCAAATTTCCCGAGGGGCAAACCTCCTTTAGTGCAATACTCGAGAAGAGGTTTGCACCTCGGGAGATTTGATCCCTCTCGGCGCTTGATAGAGCCTAGGATTTGGATCTAGGCTGGTATAATTAAATGGTGGAGAAAATATGGTGGGATTGTTGAATGACACCATAGTTCAACTCATCCAACCCGCTTAAAAATAAATAAAAAATATATGCAACTCAAAGATGCTACATAAACATAATTGATAACTCATAATGAAATGTGCACATAACTTTAATCACTCGAATGAGTGGATTGACATCATTAAGGTAGAATGAGATCGCTATAACATGGGAGGTGGAGGATTGGGTAGAAAATCATTTTTTAAAATTTTAACTTGTATGCTAAAATACATTTATGGAATAAATAGATACTTCTTACTTGACCAAGCTAGGCCCATTGCTACTTTAAAATTTATTCCTTTACATCTTGCTTCTAACTTTCCTTGAGCGATTCTCTCCATTATCATTATAGATGGAAAAAAATGAAGGTTTTTTTTTTTTTGAATTTACACGATCAATACAATGAGTAAGACCATGGTAATATGTAGGCATATTATTCCATATAATGACTTTAATAAATGGGTGAAGTTCTGTTTTATGTTTCTAAAATTTACCTTGTAAATCAAGCAATCCACATTTTAAAGTTGAAAAATGAGAAAAGAACAAATCAAATGTGGAGGAACAGAGAAAGGTGTGACGGCTGAAAGGTTTGGATAAGAATGCACTACAAGAAACCTGGAAAAGTATGGTCAGTCGATAACTCCCTGCTACTTACATATCATATCACTGAAATTGAATTGTACAAGGAAAAGGAAGAAATTGAATTGTACAAGGAAAGGAAGAATGGTAGTAAGAAGAAATTGAATTGTACAAGGAAGAATGATAGTAAGGTATTGCAACTTCTCAACACACAATTCGCTCTTTTAGTAAATATGCTCAAAGCAAAAAACAAACAAATGATTGCTTTTTCTTTAGGCATCTCCTATTCTCCACACAACTATTGATTCCATGGCATCTTCTTTGAAAAAATACAACTACAGCTCATAATACCAAGAACTTACAAGAACATATTATTCCACAATGTAGCAATTAACAATCTATATATAGTTGAATGTCAGAGATCATAACGGCAATGCAAGTACAGGAAGATTAGGCCGAGTTTGATTAGTATCTATGTGTGTGAGGTGCAACAGATTTGGCAATGGAGTCTGGAAAGAACCGGCCACAAAATAACGCGGGAACCCAGGGGAACATGGAGAGATTGTTGCTGGCAGTAGGAGGAGGAATAATTGTGTTAGTGGGGTTGGTAGTTCTCATAACATGGCTGGCTCTGAAACACCATAAGCCCAAGTACTACTTAGATCATGTCTCTGTCTCTCAATTCAAAATCACCCATGATGGGTTTGTCAATTCCAAGGTTCTCTTCAACATTACAACGATGAATCGGAACAAGAAAGTGGTCATTTACTATGACCAAATCGATGCATTTCTTTTGTATGATGGTCAAGAGATCGCATGGGCTTCGATTTCGCCATTCTTTCAGGGCCATAATAACACCACCTTCCTGCACACTCCTCTCAGTGGATACTCAAATTCACTCCAACCAGATACTTCCACTGATCTCAAGCTGGAGCGTTGCTTTGGTAAGATCAATATGGTTTTCAGATTGTACGCCAAGATTCGATCCAAGGTGGGCAGATGGAAATGTTAACTCAATTTTTCAACCCTTCTCATATTATCTCTAGCCTTTTAAAATATCTTAAATCTCATATAATATAAGATCCTTGGAAACAACTGCATATGCCATTGATGACAAAGCCCGCACGTACCTGATCATGGTTCATCAAGGTTTCAATAGAAGCAGTTTTTTCTTCACCAATCTCATAAGATCTTATAGCGAATTTTTTCCTGAAAATCATATTATCTTCCATGAATCTGCCCAACCTGAAAACGTCACCAAACATGTCTATTTTCCTTGGCTTCCAATCAAAATTGGTCCACTGCTTCTCGGCTGCCATACTCCAATCTGGGAGTTTATTAATCCTTTTCTTTGCAGTTCTTTCTTCCTCAGTTAACCATCCTAGCAGACTTAATGCTAGTTATTAACTCTCAGCCAGAGATCCAACAGCTAATTAATTTTCGCCCCTCAAGATGGGAGAAGCCCAGAGTGGCTCCAGCCTTGGAATCGTTACTCCACACGCCTCCTTCATATCCAGTTGGGATGGATCACCTTCAACTCTCCAATCGAAAGTGTAAAACAACTGGGCCAATGCAAGCCCAATCGTGGGGATAGCCATAGAAGCGCCCGGACATCCTCTCCTTCCTGCCCCGAACGGTATCATACTGAAGTCTGCTTGACCTGTTAAATTTATATGCTCGTCTTCAAGTTCCATGAATCTCTCCGGCTTGAATTCCGAAGCATCTGGCCCCCACACATTGGGATCCCTTCCTATGGCCAACAGATTTACCATTACCGTTGTTTTCTTAGGTATGCAGTATCCTCCTACTGTAACATTCTCTACAGATTCATGAGGAATCGCCAGCGGCAGTGCTGGGTATAATCGCAGAGTCTCTTTCACCACACAGTGGAGGTATTTCGTTGTTGTCAGATCTGACTCCTTTACATTACCATGTTGGCCAACGACCGATTCTATTTCTTCCTGTAATCTCTCTATCACATGGGGATGTCTGAGCAGCTCACTCATTGCCCATTCTAACGTAGTTGATGTCGTCTCCATCCCAGCCACGAACATGTCCTGCACAAATACAAATCCAATTAATCCAAAATGATGATAGACTGATGCTTAGGAACGAGGATAATAAATACTATAGAATGGCAGAGGCCCAAGAGAAATACAAGCACAAGAGCCTTGATGGTTTCCCTTGTGATTTTGGTGTCGGTCTCAGCCATGTGGAGCAGTACATCGACGAAGTCTTGACCATGACACTCTGCGTCTGCCCCTTTCTGGCCATTCGATGCCGTGGCAATGAAATGATGAACATTAGCATGGTCTTCTATTATTTTCT
>LPNX010585211.1:242267-341784 GCA_001517045.1 Pseudotsuga menziesii
AATGGAATGGATCGTGAGAGATACCTCTTCTTCTCTGACGTGCTTGAAGGACTCGATTCTTTTAGCGTTCAGAAATTCTAATAAGCAGATTTTTCTCATTTGCCTCCAATGATCTCCATACTGAGCGAACGCCATATCCTTCGAATTGAAAAATATGTATTTCCCAGCGGCTCTTGCAGGTCGGCTGGCAAAGATCAAATCATGAGTTTTAAGAAATTGTTTGGCCATCTCAGAAGAAGAAACGACGACTGTAGGGACATAGCCCAAGCGGGGAAACAAAATGGGACCATATTTGTCAGCAAGACCTTTAAGCGTACGGCGAGCAGGGAGCTTCAGCTGGTGGATATTTCCGATGATTGGCCATGCATAGGGTCCTGGAAACAATCTGGCACTCATCCTTTTCTTGAGCAACAACCACATCAAGAAGAAAGAGAACAAGAAACCAACAATGGCTGCTGTGCCAGCTCCTCCACCGGCTACTGTTAAAGTTGCGGGCAGAGGGAGGGACAAATGCAGATTAAGAAAATCCATATCAAACACGCCCTTGGTATGTGCTGTGGCTGGAAGGAAGAACGCCGTCGGATACATCAAAAGGTTAATGCTAAGCCAACTTCAAATAATTTGATGTGGCTGTTGTAAACTACAAAATCAGGAATATAAATTTAATCAAAGACATCACAATGAATAGGAAAAATGGCCTTACAACTGTTTTCATATGAAAAGTTAAAAATGGCTGAAAAGTGAAATCCATATAATCTAAGGTTGCTGCTTCCAAGCAGAATGGTGCTTGTCAATTTGTGATACTTTGATCCGAATGCGCTGTAAGTTGGTCATCAAAGTCTGCATAATAGTCTTTTGGACTTTGGCAGAATGTATCTTTATTTCTCTCTCATTGGTACTTTGATGCAGCATGTCGACATGATTAATATTGTTATTAATATTTTTGAAATTACAATGTTATTATGTCCCCTACGGGATATATATGAATTGCTCAATTCATTTAGTTAATTTTGATTTTTTAATTTTTCTAAAGTTACATCATAGTTGGAATTGGAATATTATTTATTTATTGTGATTTTTAAAATTGTAATTAAATGAAATTTTATTGGCTCTGTACAAGTGACGTTGGTGTGGATAATTGTGCCCCAAGACCCGACGGCCAGGTTACATCAGCTTGGTATCTTGGGATATGGTATGATGCCTGCTTGGAATTGCTTGCCAGCTATTTTTCATTAATATTTCCAAATCCCTCCTTCTTGGAATTGAAATTCGAGACCTGCCACAACTTCTCCACTTGCAAGGGTTTCATACTTCTCATGCTGAGTGGTGGTTTACAAGAGTCTTGAAAATTCAACCTCTCTATCAAATTTGAATTTGAATAAATGAGTTATCATGAATGCCTTATTATTCCCTACAAGCAAGGAATTATGTTTATAGTGAATTACGTTTTCTCTGTCATATTTTGATTTTCGTGTAATGTAAATTATAGTTTTTTATTATATCATTTTTGACAATTTTTTTCAATATTTCCAATATTTTTCTAGGTACAGCTCTTATTGTCAAATTGTTTTTTCATCTTCTCATCACTACTTGACAACTTCCATAAATAACTCTGACAACTTTGAACAATCTTCTAAGAAGTGGAAGAACCTTCCATATGTAGCTTTCCAACTATCACAGGCCAACACTCTTTAAAAAGACTATTGTTGGATAAACGTTGTTTAAAAAGATTATGGTTGCATAAAGCTTATCTAAATCCTAAAGGCTTATCTTTGTCCTCAGCAAAATTGAATTGGCTTATCTTTGTCCACGACAAAATTGATTCAGGAAGAATAGACTAGTTTTTATGCGAGGAGAGGTACAAAAACCTTTCAAATGTACAATTCCCAATTTGGAGCAGCTTGTAACAGAATATGATTGATGCTTAGTGGAGGTGAGGCCGTCCTAATTAAGGCCAACTGATGGGAATGATGAAGAAATTGTCGATTGGAACTTAATCTCCTCGGGCAACTACTCAATCTGTACTTGGATCGGAAACCGAGCAATAATCCTCTATTATGCTGTGTGTGATTGTTGTACGTGCTTATGTAACTCCTTGTCACCAGTAAACTAAATCTTGTAACTCCTTGTCACCGGTAAACCAAATCTTGGTTTGAATTAGTGGATACTTGAGTTTTTCAAAGGGAGTTATATTTACTATTTGTTACCTCATTGCAATGGTAAATGAGCTCACTGCAAAACAGCTAGAAAGGTTAATGAATGTAGACCAGTTTGCTTTCTCTTTCACTAAGTATTTTTTTTAAAGCTTATTTATGGCCAAACTGCAAAGAAATTTTATTTTGAGCTCCTTTGCAAGCCATTTCTGGAATTTCGAGGTTTTTATAAAAAAAAATTATTTTTATTTTTGCTTGAAAGGTGGGTAGCATTGATTTGTTGGAAAAGCTAACAATTGATCTCTGAAAGCTAACTTTCACTTAGAATCCTACATAGATTTTTCAGAATTTGGAGCTTGTTCGCCCACTCATAATTTCCAAGGCTCAGCTTGTGAGCTCATCTCGTTCTTAGTAATCAGGTACACCAAGGAATGATATCTCAATATTTTCAATGGTGAAAATGTGTCATTAATAGATTCCCTTAACTCGGATCTTCTCAAGTTGTTGTATCATTTAATGGGCTTAATCTTAAATCATAACTGGTTGTCTGTGTGATTTGTGTGCATGTGGCATCTTAATTGTAATGGGCTTCTCTCATCTTTCCTAATTGGGTTTCATATCTGGATTGTTGATTGTGTTTCATTTTTATTGGTTTAATTCTCTAATCATGTGCTTGCAAGTCTTTATATTAAGCGTAACTAAACTCCCCAAAGTTCAGTTCTATAATAATTCTGGTGTTTAAAGCGCATTTCATTAAGTTAAACGATAGATTTTTAATTTGTAAAACTATCTAAAGATTGTCAATAATAAAATGTTTCATCATGAGTTTCCCTTCATTTGTATCTTTGTCTGATGTTTTCTAATATTATTTTTCAAAGATGCAAATCCCAAATAAATTCATAATTACGTATTAACTATAAAACTCCCATATCTCTGGTAATGAATCGACGGAATTGCACATAGTTTTTATGCCTCTAGTAATTCGCACATGATTAATCGGTATATTCTATAACTCAATCCTATCATTGTATATATGTTTACCAAATAAAGTTTACAACATGACTTAGACTACATAATCTCATCAAGATTTTATCTCCAACCCATCATTAATTATACCTCTATAGTTCTATACTCTTGATAGTTTAGTCCAAAGTTAGAGCCAATTCATCGATCCTATACTCTTGATAGTTTAGACCAAAGTTAGGGCCAATTCATCGATCAGTCGGATCTTAAGCTCTAATAATTTATAGGTTCGTTCTTGAAATATTCAAACAAAAAGATGGATTTTTGTATCACGATCAAAGTTTTGTTCGCTTCCACTGCTAGCTAATAACGGTCTAATCTCTTTTCATCAAATCCTAAAATTCTTTAAATATTAAGGGCATGGCTTTCAACTTTGAAACTCAAATGAAATGGGTTGAATTAAATACCATATTATATATAATAGTGTTCTTAATACTAATGGGTTGAATTAATACACATTATACATTTTACTTTAGAACCCTTTCACTTAGTGCTCTTATTTACACCAGCGTAGATCCAAATCCTAGGCTCTATCAAGCGCCAAGATGGATCAAATCTCTTCTTAGGTATCCATTGATTTGATTCAAACCAAAAGACACGTCTTTTTATTTAAGGTCCACATATAATATTTTTATTATTAATATTTAATATTATTTATGATCCACATATAATATTTTTTATTATTTTTTATTTTATTAGGAATAAACATTACAACATTTCCCCATACATGGTTTTAAAACCACATGCAAGGCCCTCCTACAACCATGGGTTGTTTATGAGGACTTGCACATGGTCTTAAAACCATTTGCAAGGCCCTCCTAAACCATGTAGAATAAAACCATGAGTTGTTTAGGAGGCCTTGCACATGGTTTTAAAACCATATGCAAGGCCCTCCTAAACCATGTACAATAAAACCATGGGTTGTTTAGAAGGTCTTGCACATGGTTTTAAAACCATGCACATACCATGTGCACATGGTATAGGTTTAAAACCATGCACATGGTTTAAAACCATGTGCAAGGCCAACATTTTTTTGAGGATAATTCAAATTTTTATTTTTTATTATTTTGTTAGGTAGGAACATTACAACATATCCCCCATATTGTGTTTTTTAAATGACCCGCATTTTTTTTTACGGATAATTAAATTTTTTTTTTTTTATTGTTTTGTTAGGTAGGAAGATTACAACATCTCCCCCATATTAGGTTGTTTTTTTTTGCTGACATTTATTTTGGCCTATAATTTAAAACATTATTTTTTATTAATAAAAATAACTTTACGTAACGTTACATAACGTTATGTAATGTTACAAGATCTCCCCCATACTGGATTGTAGAGCGCCTCTCAGCGCAATAACTACAAGATCTCCCCCATACTGGGCTGTAGAGCACTGACATTTATTTTGGCTTATAAATAAATAAAAAAATTATTAATAAAAATAATGTTACGTAACGTTACATAACGTTATGTAAGGTTACAAGATCTCCCCCATACTGGGTTGTAGAGCGCCTCTCGGCGCAATAATTAACAATATGTAATTTGATTACCCATTCACCTTAAAACCATTTTAAGGTTAAATTTAAAGCTTTTAAAGCTAATAAGCTTTAGAGTAACTAAGAATTAAACCAAATGCAAGGAATATACGTAATTGAAATGGATTCAAGTAGGCTTTTCTCCAGCCTTGAACTATATATATATATAGTTCAAGGCTGTAGAAAAGCCTACTTGAATCCATTTCAATTATACATATGTATATATAAAAGGATGTGAAGATCATGTCAGCATTCAACACTTTATTTTTTGGTAATAAATGGAAAACTCGAATCGACCCCCTCTCTCTCCAAAGACAAATCGTGTCTTCTTCACATGCTAAGCTTACACAGTCATACACCGATTTTCTAAGAGAGATCACAGACTCCCTTATCAACATGACTATAATGTCTAATTTTGTTGTGTAATGAACCAAGGAACATTTAAATATATTAACATTGTTGTGAGAAATCTAGCTTTGAAATTCACCGTACTATCTCGTTGCAAGCTAGCTTAGCTAGTCCTACCCGACTACTATCTCAGTGTAAGATTTGTCATGTTGTTTCAACCTTCTCACTGCAGAAGTTCAGTTCAATGACAACACAATCCCCCATCTTAGGTACAACCATTGTAAAACTATCTTAGGTTGAATTAACAAATTTGTAACCAAGTTTGTAATCAATCCATTCCAAGGCTGCACAAGCTGCTAAGTGGATGCGTGAAAAAGCTGTCAAGTATGGAAACATCAGTGGATCAGTACTACATTTATATCCTTCGCAGAGGCTCCAAATTAAATCCTTCTATATCCACAACCCAGTCTATCAGGCTTTTAAATTATTAATTCTTGGTTTAACTTTTATGCCTAGGTAAGGGTTGGGCTCTATTGCACGCATAAGTGGATCCAACCTCTATCGTTTCTAGTGAGTAGCGCTTCTTATTTAGTCAAGGAAGGGCTTAAGCCACTTCTCAGTAATGGTCTTGCTCCCTTTGGCCTCCATTACTCACAATTTAGCATTGACTGATTAAGGAATAGATGGTCCATGAAATATGCCACCATCTCATTCAATAACAAATCCAAATATTCATGAATATTTACATATTGGTTATCATATTTACATTAGTTAATAATGAATATTTTATGATGGTTATACTTTAGCTCTAATTAGGATTCCACTCGAATGTTCAATGCTGAACAGAGGCCAGGTTTGTAAGACATGCATTGGCCATATGTCTTTTGAGAGTGATATGCTATCTTTTTTAAATTCTCTTATCTAATTTATAAAGGTTTTGTATAGTTTTGAAATTTTTTATAAAACTTAGTTTTTCTTTCACTTATAAAGATATTTTCTATTAATAGGTAATATCTATATAACGGTATTGAAAAAAACACAAGATTTTATGAGCAGTACCATAAGATTTAAATAAAAAATATGTACTACTTGATCTTCAACCTATCACAGTTGTCTCCACTTGTTCTCTCCAAACATTTTATTAACGACCTTAATAACAAGATTAAGATTGTTTTTGTTGGACTACAAGGTAAGAGCGAAACAAACAATCTATAGAATTAGATCATTTTATAAGTATGATATTAGGATTCCTATATATCTAAGCTATATAGGAGTGTTTGATTGGGCGTGAATCCATTCCAAACGTTTCCTCATTATTTTGAAGGAATTTTGAGAAGCTAAAAAATAATAATAATAATACATTTGAAATAAAAATACTATTTTTGTTGGGCGTGAATCCATTCTAAATGTTTCCTCATTTTTTTAAAAGAACTTTGAGAAGCTAAAAAAAAATACTACATTTCAAATAAATATACTGTTCTTTTTAGCACTTTCGTTTGGAAACTATGTTCAAATCAAAATTTCTAACTTAGATATTTAATTTCCTCTTTACAAAGAATTTAATCATCTTCAAGTTGATGCTATTGTATTTTTGTTTGCAATCCTCTACTCTGACCAATTCATTTTATGTAATCATTACAAATAAATAGCTATAATGTTTTTTTTTTATTAAAAAATGCATTTCAATTAATTATAGTGTATTTCTTCATATTAAAAAATGCATTTCAATTAAAAAACATAGGAATCATCCTCCTTATCTTTTAGGTTTAGCCATATAGTGTAATTCTTCATATTAAAAAATGCATTTCAATTAAAAAACATAGGAACCATCCTTCTTATCTTTTAGGTTTAGCCATTCTCATGCATGTACATAGCAAAAAATGTATAATGATTGCAAAATATATTTGCACAACCCTGGCCCTTTAATTCTTTGAAGGATCCAATCAAAGTATTAATAAAGGAGTGGGCTTAGCACAGCGTGTGAATGAGAAAAAACAAGCAAATTAAATAATATGAGACATATAATGGGTTTCCCAAGAGCAACAAGGGTAGTTGTTTGGTGGCTGTTGGTATTCTCGACAATGTATACAAATTCCTTGAAACGTTGTCTAAGCAACATCAATAAATAAACTTTTATGGGTAGTTATATCTTATTGGAACATGACCAAGTTAAAAGTTAAAACCATTTTTCAAATAATCCATTAAATAATTGACTTAAAACGCATTAAACACGACACCATGAGCATAGTATAATAAAATTTGCTTGAGTCAAATTGATAATCAACATGTTCTATTTACTATTTGCTTTAGTAGACTCCTCATTTACGTTTTCTCCTTGCACACCACCACTGTGGAGGTGGCCCGAGACCTACTTATCTGAACTTGTTTTACTGTCCTAAGAGAAAGGCAACTTGTTTACAATCCTAAAGACAGGGAATATGTAGCATTGCCGCTACGCCTTGTTCCTCCAAATGCTTTGAATGAGCCCAACATTATGCACTTAACCATATTGTATTAGAGTCTCATTATATCTTCAGATTAGAGAGTATATATCCCTATTTATTTTGCAATCAATATAGATGGTGACGGGGTGAGGATGTACATATCAATGGATTCCCATTGCTTATTATTAATTTTATTAATTTTTTTTCCCTAATAAAAATGCAGATAACCCTATTTCGTTTGAAAGGCTTCACATCAAATTCAAAATTGCTATTGTCAAAAAAATTCTATTGTGGTAATGGAGCTTGAGAAATCTTGAATGTTTGTTGTTCATTTTTCATTCTGCAAATACGATGTATCTCAAACAATGAAAGGTTTTTTTCTCAGTCTTTTTACTAGAGGTTTATTTTAAAACTATTTTCATTCATGTTGTTTTCCTGAAAATTATTTCTAACTTTCCATTAATAGTATCACGAGGACAAATTCCCGGGACAAAAATCACACTTCCATAGCTACAGTTTTCACATCAGTTAGATTCACAATGTGAAAAAATATTTTAAAACGCCTCCTACAACTAGGTGTCATGAAGGTCTTCCCTTTTCTAATAAGGAAGGACCTACCGTTGCAAAAGTCAGTTGAGCATTAAGTTGCAGGCTCTAATCCATTTCCTATTGCAGCACTCAATCAATATCGGTAGCTCAATGTATGCATGCTTACTCAAAATGTTTTTTATAATACATATGTTCCTAGTGATGTGTACCAATTCTTTTTTAAGAAAGCTTCTTTCAAATTTAATTCTATTAATTTTTATTTAAACTGCATCGCAAAATAATATCCTAACATATCATACCAATTGTACCACTTGTAGACACAAGTGGTCACTTCAGAAGTCTTGATTCGATTGTTAAGAAACTTGTTAATGTCTTCATGTCTTTGATATTGCTCCTGGAAATGATATAGTTGGTTGCGTTACTCCATATCTAAATTTTCCTCCCTCCTCCTCTAATAATAATATGGGCTCAGCTTCAGCCATCGAGCTCTGCGAATCAATTGCTAATGTCGTTGCTTATGTAGATGGTTATGTTTCTGATGCCCTTGTTCATAACACAATTCTCAAGGAGAGAGGAAGAAAAGTAACAAGCTTTACATTGGATTTCAAACTCTTGAGACTTTTGTTTGTTTTCTAGGTAGGAGAACAATCCAAGTTTCTGCTCTCTTATCACCATTTGGGTTGTTTCAATGTTGAATACTGGGTTTTAAATTGTTTTGGAAATTTTGCTCGGTTTTGGTTTAGGTCGATACCCTTTGTAGGTTTAGGAATCAGGTTCCTAAAATAAGTTAGTTTGCAATTTCATTGTTTTTCTAAGTTTCAAATCTATTGGACCTTCCATTGTTCTTATATTCTTGAAATTACCTACAAATAAGGAATCTTGATGCTTGCATTAGATGGGATGATCTTCTAAATTCAGAAGATTTATATCAACCTAAAATGATAGGAGACAAAGAGTCTACAATCTTCAAGAAGACCGTTATTTGTGCCAAGAATTCAGAAAATGGTCTGATAAAATATTTGATGGACTTCGAGAAACATAAAGATATTCCAACTTGCATTGTTAAATATGGAACATGGGTTGAAGAGGATTTGTATGGTACGTGCAAATATTGGCTAAGTGAGTCTCATATGCCTCTATGCTTGCTGAAGGATTTTGAAGAGGAAGTACAATTGCGTTCCCACCCAAACAAAGGTTCAAAGAGATTTCGTAAGGGCTATTATACTCTCAAAAACATCCAAGTTAGATGTATTTACCATCCTCTTGGAAAAAGCAGAGAATCGTGAGAAATGTTCATGTACCCATTGCAACAAGGATGTACCAATCCGGTATGCAGTGTTTTTTTGCATGTATGTTATATAAATTCTCCTTAAATAGTGATAATTGGGGGGGTTATGTGATAATGAGTTGTAATCTTTTTCTAACATTTTATGGTCAACTTTTGTACCATATGCTTGCCTACAAGGTTTTAGATTATTACACTGGCAAGTGTAGTTACCAGTGTAGAATTAACAAGAATTAATCTCCACTTTGGCAGGATTAAATCATCTTTTTAATTGGTTTTTTTTAATCAACAATTTAGATGAGTTTTGGTCCTTTTGGAGGAATATTCTATATTCGTTCTAGAGAAAAGGCTAATCATCTACCCTTGTTCCTTGATCCAACCATTTTGTATCAAGGAACTCAATCATGGAGGTTTGAATTCATGCAAAATGTTTTTTTTTTCATGAGGAAGTCCATGTGTTTCCTTAGGGATGTTTTAGTTTTTACTAACTTTCAATTTTTGTTGCTTTTTTGTATTCTCAGTAGCTTTTTATGATACCATAACTTTTTCTATTTCCTATTTCTTGGTTTACACATCGCCTATTGTTGTACACAAAGTCACCAACCACATTATTTAATGTGGTTGTGCTGCTCCACAGCTCTAACTTCTCAATTTCAACTTTTAAAATATTATTATTTAGATTAATATCAAATAGAAAAAAACAACTCCATCGTAGCAGTCACAAAACTTTTCTTCATAACAACCACAAATCTAATAGCAATGTCGGGGACATTACCACCACGTGGCTCTTGTTTAAAATACTGTTGAAGTTAAAAATATCTCTAGCCATGTATTTTTCAAATCTTTTTTGATTTAAAATATTGCTGAAATTACAATATACATTATTTAAGATGTTCACCATTAATCAACCTAGGGTAGAGTAATGATTGTTGGGCTAAGCTCATAGCTGACAGTTACGTCTTAGCATTTTGAGATCTAACCAATAACCATCAACGAGTCTTGAGTAGCAATTATTGTTCTGCCCCAAGCTCATTAATTTTGGCAATTTATTTTCAATAGTATAATCTGGAAAATGTTAAATCAGTAAATATAATTTAAATAATTTAAACAATAAAAATAAGTATTTAAAAAATAAGTATTTTAAAAAATAACTTAAATAATAAAATAAATAATTTAAATAATTATTACACAAAATACAATTTAAACCGTTGATTAAAAATGCATTTTAAATAATAATAAAAATATATATATCAGTTGACCAAAAATGCCTTAAAATACAAAACTTAATCTATTAACCTACTTTTAAAAAAGACTTTGTACAAATTGCTGAAACGTCATTAGTTCAAATAGCTGGAAAGTCATCAGATCCAATCACGTCGTGTTGATGCTCTTCGTCACGATCCAACTCTACAACATAATATGGTACGCTATAAATAAATGTACGCGAGAAATAACACGGCAAAGATGATTTGTTTTTATGTGAACGTTAAATATATGGTCATTTAAAGTCGCCCATGTTGGTACTCTGATTTAGCATCAAGTAGGTACTCTATATGATAAATAAAAACAAGATCGTACCTCTCATCAGATAGCATCTCTATATGATAAATAAAAACAAAATCCACATTTGGCTATGTTTTATTTTTGGAGTAAGCTATCCACGTGATGAATTTGCCCCGCGGCAATCGTCGCGTCGGCACTCCAACCACCGGTGACCCTTTCTTCTTTGTTGCCGGCTTCCCGTCGCTTTTTCCCCGTTACACCCTCCGCCATTAGACTCCTCTCCTTGCCGTCTCTGTAGCTCCGTCGTCGTTTTCTCCGTCCCGGAGGTCCCACCCCATGCCATTACATCGCCACCTAGTCCCTCTCGCCACTACACCATCATTCAAACTCCACCTCCTACACCTGCAATGATCCCCCTCTTCGTGAACCCACCCCCTGCACCTGCCCCTACCCTGGACTTGCAATGATCCCATTACCTCTCTGCCATTAGCGAGTATGATTGCCAGCTAGCCTTTAGAAAACCGAACCTGTCTTTAATATCCTGTAGCAATCAACAGTAGTTCATTTTCAAGAGTGCAGGCAGCAGTGGTTCTCTTTTAGGAGTGCAAGTTCCCTTCAAGCAGTCATCGCAGTTAGATTCATGCAACATTGTGAGTTACTCTTCCTTCTAAATGGTGGATGCCATGGAATATTTTTCTCAGGTTGTTTTCTTTTTGTAGGTAGCTTGACGGGGGACTCCTGCTTTGAGCCTTATCAGCCAGCAGTGACTCTCTTTCAGGAGTGCAGGCAACAGTCGTTCCCTTTCAGGAGTGCAAGTTCCCTTCGAGCATTCGTCGCAGGTAGACTCATGCAACATTTTGAGTTACTCTTCCTTCTGTGTGGTGGATGCCATGGAATATTTTTCTTAGGTTGTTTTCTTTTCGCAGGTAGCTTGACGGAGGACTCCTGCTTTCAGCCTTATCACGGTGGATACCCGCCAGTAGCTGCTTCCTTCTTCAACCAATTAAGCATTATGCCGCTTCCTTCTTCAACCAAGTGATAGTCTGCATAAAATGTTAGAGAGTATAAAACTGGTGTGTGGCATAACGAATCTTGCAGTTTCCCAACATGACCTATCCTTTTTTAGATATTCTCCAGCAAGACTCTAACAGTCGGTACTCATCGTTGAGGAACTCTCTACACATATCCATACTAAGGTCTCTCCAACATTGGGCCAGATTATAAATCCCATCCTTGCTAAGTGTATTGTAACCCACATTGCTAAACAGAGCATCATTTATAAGGTTGGTCAAAAGAGGGCCAATCGACCAATCGAAAACCCTTCCCATTTTTGGATAAACCCTAGCCGTTATGCAAGTCCTCCCACCTTCTCCAAAGCTCTCCATGATTGAATGATCAACCTGCAATTTCCATTGCCACTGTTAATGTTATCGACCAAATTTTGCACAACACTACACCTATCTTATGCAGAGAATTCTATCTTACCCTGAGACTCGGAGTGAAAGGCGGTTCTCTTTGAAGGAGTCCACATTCTTCACGAAACTTCCATATGTTGTCCTATCAATGTCGCTTTGTAATGAAGATTGATATGCTAAAGTTAATCAACTATGTTCATTTGTTAAGTTAACCTTTCCTTATTAAAAACCTGTAAAACAAAACACATATCAAAATCAGAAAGCACTTGGTATATGATTCTATAAAAGCTAAATCTTTCTATTTCAGTGAATTTGGTCTGTAGGGCACGTGTTAAGTTGAATTTTCCAATTTGATTGTTTGGTATGATAAATCAGAAAGTATTAGGTATATGATTCTCTAAAAGATAAATCTATCTTTACATTTCAGTGAATTTATTATGTAGGGTACATGTTAAGTTGAAATTTCCAATTTGATTGATTGGTATGATATCAGAAAGCACCAGGTATATGATTCTACAAAAGATAAATCTTTCTATTTCAGTAAATTTGGTCTGTAGGGTATTTTCAGTAAATTTGGTATGTAGGGTATGTGTTTGGTTAAAATTTCCAATTTCATTGATTTGTATAATATCTTTTAAATCTCTTAAAAAAACACAAGATTATGGATGTTGTGTGAATTAGAACTTAAATATATTAAGATGTCCTCGATCCCAAAAATAATAATCAATCTGTCATACACAAGAATTTTATATCTATCAAAATTTAAACTTAGTGCATTTGTCTAACAACATCTTATTCTAGTCAAGATTTATAGTAGAAGATTCGACATGGAAAAGAGTTTTGCCGCTGAAATAGGTAAGCATTGAGTCCATGTAGGGTTGTTTGGTAAGCGATTTCTCAAATGATAAAACTGTTTGGTACATAACTTATCAGAGTATGGGGATCCTTAGTTGCTCTGTATATTATGAGATAAGTAGTTTTTTCAGCCAGTGAGCAGTAACCCATTTACCGTAGAACTTGTATGGTTTACCATAGAACTTGTGTGATTTCATCTGAAAGCCTTGGACATTGTCTGCAAAATCTCAATTCATATAATGGGGCAAATAATTGATCAAATATTTTAGTGTAGCGGTGCATTCACTTATGCTCCCGCAAAACTTGACAATATACATTAATGGGAGGCAAATATAGGCTCCAAACCCATCCTATCCCGCGGAATGTGTTGGAGGCACACAGAATGTCTAGAATACAAAAAAAATCTAAAATTATGTTGCATATTTGATGTATGATATTTATATATCCCATTGCATCTGCCAGTGTGTGAGATAATATAGATTCTCAGTTTCAAATTTCTGCATCCTTTATAATAGTGTGTATGAGAGGCATCCAGGCCTTTTTCAACTGTGTGGATCTTTTATCCCCTTACAATCTGCTGGTTAACTTCACTTTGTACATGTATGGCACCTTGAGGTTGGTGGTAGGATATGATATTGCATTTCAGGATTTGAATGTTATGCCCTCTTCGTACCATTCATCGATGATCTCATAGTAGTTCTTTGTACGAGTAAACTATCGTACCCACTCATTAGTCACAAGCACCTCTACTCTGGAAAACTTAGAAGATGTATGCAAGTCATTGGGCATGAACGATGCTATACATCTTCCTTGCTCATTGTGTATATTCTTCACATCGACATTCGTATGTTTTATGAGCCATTGAACCATTTCAATACAGGCACGAAGCCCTGAACTTGCAATAACATTTTTAATAGATGACCTTTGAAAATTATTTATCCTCTTGCTGAGTTTTATTTGGCTCGGATGAAGATGAAAGTCCTACTCCATCCTTGATCAACAAAAAGAATTCCCTGCACTGATGGGAATTGTCTATACCAGTATGATGTGAGGTGTTAATCTAAACTGACATCATTGTCTCTTTTGGTTAAGTTTCCATCTTAGCAGCTATTGGTCCTTTTCCCTTTGGATTCTTCTTTATTTGTTTCTTGGGAACCATTTATAAGAGTCTGCAATGCATCCATTATGAACAACACAACACATTACCAATGTTAGGCAAATAACTAAAAGAAATTTTATATGAAATAAAAAATGTTTCATTCTTTATGAGCTGGGTATAGACTTGGCAAAATAGGGATTTAAACTAAACCAAAAATCACCCATATTTGAGCAGCATCTTCTTTCTAAAGAGTAATGGGCGCATGGCATATCGAGGCCAAGTGACTTAACATAAGCAAACCTTTCAGAACAATGAAATAAATGTTAGGAGTGGGGTTAAACTTTGAATGACAACAATCTTCAAAAGTTTGGCATCTTCCTAGGTTGCTAGGTAATGCATCAGAAACAAATGGAACAAGTAGGTAGGGTCTATTTAACAAAATACAATGGATAGTCAGGGCCTTTCAAATGATAATCTTTCCAACTAGGGCTAGCACATCACAACTATGCATTCAAAATACCACTTCTAGAACATAGGCCAAAAGTGCTATTTACTAAGGGATTAAAAAAGGGTCGCATTCAAATGTCATAATACAAAGGTTGGGATCTATGGCAGTCAAGTCAGTAATAGCATTGAATCTTATTTGGGTTTACCTTTATTCCTTTCACTGATACAACGTGGCCCAATAATTATATTTCTTCCTTCCCAAAAATTCCTTGTTATTTGTTTGCATAAAACTGATTATCTTATACTAGTTTAAACACTGTTTCTATGTGCTTGAGATGCAAGCTCCAATTTTAGCTGTAGACTTATATCTAATCAATGAACAAAAGTACAAACTTCCGCAGGTATGGACATAATAAGTAATTCATCACTTCCTAGAAAGTAGCTGGGCCGTTGGATATTCCAAAAGGCATTACACAAAATTCATATAGGTCTTCATGGGTACAGAAGACTATTTTGGGAATGTTCTCTTCTCGTATCCTTATTTGGTAATAGATCAATTTTAGACCAGACTTGGATAAATACTTAGCACCGTGAAGTTCATCAACAAATGGAATGGGAAACTTATATTTAATAGTAATTTTATTTAATGCTTGATAGTAAATACAGAGTCAATAGGAACCATCCTTTTCACTTACGAGTATGACTGGTGTTGAATCCATATTCCATAGATAAGGCCATTTTATTGAGTGAGAATTGATAAGGTAGGGCCAGCCTCTAAAGGTCCATATTCCAGCGTCACGGGGCTAAGTTCACAGAGGATAATCTACCATATGATAAGGATAGGTTCTTAGAGGATAATCTACCACACTATAGGCCACCCTTATGGTGGATAATTTACAATATGATAAAGCCAGGTTATAAGAGGACAATTTACCATATGATAAGGACAGAGGGCAGGGCCACCTTTTAACTCGTAAAGTTACCCTATGGATAGGCCACCCTTCCACTAGTAAAATTACCATCTCTTGGAAAGTGCTTGACCTTCTTACCTCTTCAGAGCTATTCTCTTCCTTATTTTCCCCGTACCTCCCTCCTAAGATTAAAAGTAAAGTGTTTTTTTATAAAAGTCATATCCTAGCTGGCTGTTTGGGCATCCATTATCTCCTAGCAGCAGTCTGAAGCTCGTCCTGTTTTCTCACCAGTTTGGTTAAGTAACTCCCTTCCTAATTAAATTACTGAACTTTTATTATGCTTTTTCTTGGATGAAAGTTCTCCTTGCCCCCATGGTCGGATGAAAGTAATAAAGCATCTTGCGGGTCCCCGAGCAAATTTTGCATGGAGTGCTACCTGTCCCCACAAAGGGTAGGTAACAAAACTGGATTGTTCAGTTAATATTGTCTCCTCCGGCTATAGTTGGAGAATTCCCCTCCTTAGAGTTCAAGTAATCTGCCGTGGCTGTTGCACCTGAACTGAACACATGATGGGTGAGATGGGTTAGTCATTCATTTTATAGAGAAGAGTTAGAGTTGTGATTATTTTGGTCGACTGCTGAGCTTGGTGAACATTATTAAAAATTTTCATTCATTCAATCACTAAGTACTTATTCTCGGGTTGTCTGCACTTCTTAAAAGTAAAACCAAAAAATTGACAGCAAAGCGAGTGGTGAATGATTCAAATTGTATGCCTAACAATAAGTAAAACCAACATATTGAGAACAAAGCGCGTGGTGAATGATTCAAACTATATGCCCAACAATGGTGGGCACTCGCCTATAGCAGATAGAAGGTACACAATTTATTGCAGAAAACAGAAATTTTCATGTGTGGTATACAATTTATTGTAGAAAGCACAAAATTTCATCTGCGGTATACAATTTATTGTAGAAAACACAAATTTTCATGTGCGGTACACAATTTATTGTAGAAAACACAAGCTTTCATGTGTGGTATCACAAGCTTTCATGTGTGGTATCGACTATAGGTATCAAAATTTAATCTTATGGCACATGCAAGTGGTTCCCACATCATGGTTTATTTGCTGGCCTCAATCTTACAATTAATAATTATAGGATAGGGCAAGCACTTACTTGTTGCCCCTAGATAATGTATACAAATTATGCCAAAGAAAGTGAGGTATTGGGAATGTCTCTGATATGGGCAATAAAATCATGTTCTAATTCACACAACATCCATATTCCCCTAAATGTTGAAGGGGGAATCTGAAGATAAACTACTAGGTCAAGATCCTTTTTGTTGACCATTTCCATGTAAATGGAAGGTAGGATCATGGGCACTTTCATGGCTTCTATCAGACTAAGCTAACAACTACAGGTTAGGCAAGCACTTGCCTCTTCCCATGGGATTGAGTCTACAAACGATCTTAAACAAAATTAGGTATTAGGATGGTTGCATGCATCAACAACTATAGCCCTGTTATTCTCAAAACATGGGTGCTGATCTTAGTGATAAAATATTTACTTGAGTAAGACCCTATAAGGTACCCTAGGGCCCCTAGTTGTCTCCTGGCAATCTTGTTCTGGGACCAAGCAGGTTGATGCATGTAGGGTTCTTGGTTTGCTATGTCCATTCTGTGTCCCATTTGGAACTCTGCCTTGGCTGGAACTTCGCCCGCCTTGGAACTCTTCCATGAATGGAACTATGCCCCGCCTAGAAATATGCCCAATTGGATTTTTTTGTCTTGTAGAACCCATCTACTAGGTATAATACGTAAGAAGATTGGGAGCTTGTTGTTTCTTCGTCATTTGGATGAAAATATTGACCTCAACCTCGAGTTTTTCATTCCTGCAAATCCCTTTGATGCAGCTATTGAAGCTTATGATGCCTAGAATATAGCCATGTGCTTACATTCCTTCAAACAGTTTGAATGTAGCGGGATTAAAAGTATACAAAGAGTGTTGTGCGCTTTAGATCATCTTCTTACATATAGAAAGGGTTGTTTTCGTCAAACCATAGATGATAGTCCAATGGTGGTGCTAATTTTTGTAGAGGCAGCTGTGATTTTGTCTTGGCTGGAACTTTGCCCCAGCTGAAAATGTTCTAATGGAAACCATATCCCACTCAAAGGCCAAAGGTTTGTTGTAGAGGGATTATGTGGTTTCCTTAGAGAAATATATAATATGCAAAACCTTCTAATGGCATCTATATCCCTTTCAAAGGTCAATGATCCAATCTACAACATGTGTGTTGATTCATGGTCTTCATCGTGGCCCATTAGCCCAAGAAGCTTCATTTGGCATATAAGTCCCTTGATTTATTCCCTCAACCTTGATCAAGGGATCGAGACCCATTCTTCGTGCACAAATACTTGTTACGGTACCTTGTCATGACCTTTGAGCCGTAAGAACTCTGCCTTGCCTAGAACTCTACCCCTGTTGGAACTTTGCCTCGGCTAGAACTTTGCCGTGCATGGAACTGTGCCTCAACTGAAACTCTACCTTGGATGGAACTTTGCCCCGCCTGAAACTATGCTCTCCTAGAACTCTGCCCCGACTAGAATTATGCCTGGGATGGAAATCTACCTTGACTAGAACTTTTCCTTGCTTGAAACCATGGTCACCTAGAACTTTGCCCCGGTTGGAACTCTGCCCCGCATGGAACTCTGCCCTGCATGGAGCTTTTCCCCGGCTAGAACTCTGTCGCGGCTGGAACTGTGCCTTGGCTAGAACTGTGCCTCAGTTGGAACTGTGCCTCGGCTGGAACTCTACCCTGGCTGGAACTCTGCCTTGGCTAGAACTATGCCTTGGATGGAACTTTACCCCAGCTGGAATTCTGCCCCGACTACAACTATTTTTCTTGCAGAATCCATCTACTAGGTATTATAAGTAGGAAGATTAGGAGCTTGTTGTTTGCTCATCATTTGGATGAAAATCTTGACCTCAACCTCAATGGTGGTATTTTTTCCTTGGCTGGAACTTTGCAAGGACATGTATTTGATGGCATAATGGAAATGCTCAAGTTTCTATTTTGTAAATTTCTTGTTGGTTTCTGGTTGATCTATTTTGTTCATTGATCTGTATCTTGTTTCGTTTATATGGTGGTTTGAAACCTCGTTCATGGCCCATTAACCCTAGAAGCTTAAATGAAAGCCTATAGCCCTTGATTTCCTTCCCTAGCATTATCAAAGCCTTGAAACCTATAATTGGCATATAAAATGTCCTAATGGTGCAAAAATACTCGTTATAATACCTTGTCTTGACCTTTGAGCCCTAAGAAATCTGCCTTACCTAGAACTCTGCCCCAGCTGGAACTCTGCCTCGGCTGGATCATTGCCATGCATGGAACTCTGCCCTGTTTGGAACTCTGCCCTGCATGGATCCTTCCCTCGGCTGGAACTTTGCCCCGGATGGAGCTTTGCCTTGGCTGGAACTCTACCCCAGCTAGAACTTTTCCTCAGCTGGAACTCTGCTCCAGCTGGAACTATGCCTTGCATGGAACTTTACCCCAGCTAGAACTATACCCCGACTGCAACTATTTGTCTTGCAAAACCCATCTACTAGGTATTATTGCGTAGGAATGATAGGAGCTTCTTGTTTTCTCATCATTTGGATGAAAAGCTTGACCTCAACCTCAATGGTGGTATTTTTTCCCCGGCTAGAACTTTGCAAAGACATGTATTTGATGGCATAATGGAAATGATTGAGTTTCCATTTTGTAAATTTCTTCTTGGTTTCTGGTTGATCTCTTTGGTTTGTTGATTTGTATCTTGTTTCCTTTATATGGTGGTTTGAAACCTCGTTCATGGCCCATTAACCCTAGAAGCTTCAATGAAATCCTATAGCCCTTGATTTCCTTCCCTAGCATTGTCAAATCCCTAAAACCTATCATTGGCGTATAAAATGTCCTAATGGTGCACAAATACTCGTTACGATACCTTGTCTTAACCTTTGAGCCCTAAGAACTCTGCCCTGGCTGGAATGCTGCCTCGGTTGGATCATCGCCGCACATGGAACTCTGCCCTGCCTGGAACTTTGCCCCGTCTGGAACTCTACCCTGCATGGATCTTTGCCCCAGCTGGAACTCTGCCCCAGCTGGAACTCTATCCTGGCTGGAACTCTGCCTCGGCTGGAACTCTGCCCCGAATGGAACTATGCCTTGCATGGAACTTTACCCTGGCTGGAACTCTACCCCAACTGCAACTATGACTAGTAATCGAGCGATGTCCTCTAATGTCTCCTATATCCCATTCAAAGGTCAATGATCACATCTAGAGGATGTGTGATGATTCAAGGACTTCATCGTGGCCCGTGAGCCCATGAAGCTTCATTTGGCATAAAATTCCCTTGCTTTCCTCCCTTAGCCTTAATCAAAGCCTCGAGATCCATTCTTGGTGCACAAATCCTCGCAACGGTACCTTGTCATGACCATTGAGCCCTAATAACTATGCCCCAGATGGAACTCTACCCCGGCTTGAACTCTGCCCGCTTGGAACTCTACCTTGCCTGGAACTCTACCCCCCTAGAACTCTGCACTGCATGGATTTCTTTGTCTTAAAGAAACCATCTACTAGGTATTATCAGTAATAAGATTAGGATCTTGTTGTTTGCCCGAAAGCCTATAGCCCTTGATTTCCTCCCCTAGCATGGTCAAAGCCTTGAAACCTATCACATGTGAATAAAATGTCCCAAAGGAAACCACATCCCACTCAAAGGCCAAAGGTTTGCTCTAGAGGGATTATGTGGTGTTTTGAGTCCTTGTCCAATGATTATGTGGTGTTTTAGAATTCCCTAAAATAATCATTTATGTGCATGGTAAATCAAACATCTATATTGTACTGTTTATTTGTGATTTTAGAAATGGATGTCATTGCATAACATTTCTTACTAAGAGTATAAACATTGTTATTTTTCAGGGTTTTGTTTGCTTGGAGGCTTGTGAAACCAAAGTTGGCCTTATGATACTATGGCCATAATATAGGTTTGTGTTATATCTGAACAATCCAATATCCTTATTGATGTATTGAGCTACATGAACTAAATATGTTATTGGATGACCAGCTCAGGAAGACTTGAATTATAAAGTCATCATGGAAAGTAATGGCCACAACTTCTTTTATTGTTTGGGAGTTGAGTGCAATGGTTTTCAACACATCAAGTGTCATGCATTTAATAAAAATCGTGAGCAAGTACATGGGTGTGAACCTATAACATTGCATGTTGGTGCCCCGCAGGGCCATAACTACAAGCTTCGGTATGCATCAAGAATGTAAAAAGAACGCAAGCGAAAAAAATTACGACATTGAATATCGGTTTAAGAAGAATAGAAAGGCTGTGGAGACTGCTGTCATTCATAGAGAGTTCCAAAGAGAGGTATGATTCTTGTATTGATGTTTTATTTTTGGAAATATTAAAAAAAGGATGTTGGCTTAGCTTATTATCCTTGTTTTTCTTGTAATCGGGGGTGAAAGTTGCAGATGAGTTGAGCGAAGATGTAGTGGCACACATCAAAAGAATTGTTATTGAATACGATGCACAAGCCAGTGAAAAAAAATATGCACTAACGAATATTGTTCGTAAGAAGGTTATCAAAGATAAATATTGGGAGGCCCTAAGAAAAATATTCAATGAGTCACCACCGGTAGGAATTTTCAATTCTAGTCTTGCATGGAATTTGGAGAACTAACATATATTGAATATCCTATCATTGCAACAGAGATTATTTAGATAGCTCTTCTGATTTTCCCAAGGATGATTACATGTTTGTTGACGATACAGTCGTCGTACGTTTCGTAAGCCCCTCCATGTTTTCATACATATTGAAAATGCCTGAATTAATATCCATCTTATTGACAATATTTCCTCTTTTCTATAGGGAAGTAATATATCTGTGGGTCAATCATCTACATATTATTTGAATCAAACCCTTGATATTTCTGAAGATGTTGAATTTTCTTTGTGTGACATGACAACTGGAGGTGTCAGTCAGGAAAGCATTCAACAACGTGAGAAGACATCTGAAAGTGTTCCTTTCAACCCACCATCATTTGACAAGACTCCAATTGATTTAAATGTTGCATTTGAATTTTCACAAATTCCTGAGGACAATATCATGTCCGTTGAAGATACACTTGATGTAAGTTTTATAAGTCGCTCCTTGTATTGTAATTTTTTCCAATTTCTATTCAATTTAATGTTTGTTTTGTTGCATATAATAGCAATGTTGCAAGGTATTTAAAAATCTTACTTTTTTAAAACATTATTTCATTGCAACAGAGAAATGTATGCAACTCTTCACAAATTTCTAAGGACAATATCATGTCCATTGAAGATACACTCGCTGTAAGTTTATAAGCGCTCCTTGTACTGTTACACATTGGAAATACTTTATTGAAACCCCATTTTATTGACATGTTTCCTTATAATGGCAGAGAAATATTGTATATGTTGGTGACCCATATTCATAGAATATGAAAGAGTGCATTGAACAAGGAGAAGGAATGAGTCAAACCCCTAATGTTGGTGAAGATGTGGATGTTATTCAGTGTTCATTCGATAAATTTTCTAGGCCTATATTTGATATGACACTGGGTAGTGTTCTTTTAGGCCCAACAATAATTGACAAGACACCTGATAGTGTTCCTTTAGGTAGACCAATATTTGACAGGACACCCGCTACTGTTCCTTTAGGCTCACCAATATTTTATAGGACGCCTAATTGTGTTCGTTTAGGCCCGTCAATGTCCAAAAATGTCCAAAATGTGCTAAATGAAGAAGGTGACAGAGACAGAGAGGACAATACTATTGTAAATCACGGAAAGGTCCAGAATGAAAATACACAATGTAGGGGTTGCAAATGGACCTTTCTCACCCCAAATAAAACAAAGGATAAGAAATCGAAATACCATCACCCTTCATTCTATTCACAGTATATCTCCAAAACAAAGAGTCCACGCGCATGCACTATGAAGAGAAATAGCTGTGAAGTGTTATTTTGTTTGTACTTTGTGTTTATTTTTCAAATTAAAGTACGTTGTTTTGTATATTGTTTAATTTTTCACATTTACAAATATTGTTTTTGGTTTTCTTTTAACAGGTAGCTTTCCAATCCAAGGCAAGGTTGACTGGTTCTATCCAAATTTCTGTTCTTGGAATTTTGTTGCAATATGAGAATTTTGTTGCATGATAATACTTTTCATTAGTCAATAATTTGTGCATCTAAGCTTCCCTGTACCTTTAAAGATCTTCAAACAACATCACTTTTAATCATGGGCATGAAAGAAGCAATTTTAGGCACTTTTGGGTAATTCTGTGCTTCACAACAACAAGAAACTTTGGGAACTTAATGGAATGGTTTCTTGTCTATATATGGTATAGGAGTTTTTGCTGATAGCCTGATACTAGATGCCAAGAATGTATCTATCAATGCATACTCAGGCCTCGCACTCAGACCTTATTTCAACATTGTTTGCATTAAGAATATATCTATCTTGTACATATTCGATATTATGTAAATGAAAGGGATATCCTTATTAATGTTCTCTGTAAAATACTTAAAACATTATTCAGTGACACAAAGTGATTTCAAATACAAGTTTTTTTATAAGATCGGTTCATCTTTTACCATGTCTGTACAAGTCTTCTGTACAGTTTATCATTTAATTCTATGTATCAACCTTACCTCTTTGAAGGTGATCAGCTGTTTCTTATGATACTGATGATCAACATTTCAGTTTTATTATTATTTGTTATATCTACTAAGGTTAATGCAACTAAGACCTACAAACTGCTATAAATTGTAGGCTATAAATTATAAGTTGTTAATATGGTCCATTAAGGTTAATCCAACTAAGACCTGGAAATTGCACATAACTTGTCTTGAACCATAAGCTTCCTTTAAACTTCCTGCAAATTGCCTGAGTCTCTGTAGGTTTCAACCTAGTTTTATTATTAAATTTTATGTATTAATTTTAGTATAAAAGTAATCTGGAAAAGCATATCCTTTTTGTACTCTTTTAAATTAATTGACAAACATAGTCAGTGTCATTTTCCTACAATACAGATTGCATAATGTATGATGAAATGCATATTTTCTAGTTCATTGAATGAAGAGTATGATGAAAATCTATGACATGCAAAGGTTGGACAGAATTAAATTAATTCTCGTTGTAATAAACCTTTCAGATTCAAATATAGTGTTCTTTTTGGAATGTGTTTTATCCTAATAGTTACGCTTCTGTAATCATCCTTAGGCAACATGATATATATAACTTTAATTTTCCTATGAATATAAATTATTGGTTTGATTTTTCATTGAATACAAAGTTATTGGTTTCTTTGCTTCCTAATTAAACTTCTTGCTCATATATATAAGTGATAGAAAGCGTAGTCACAAAATGGTGCAAAAGTGGACAATGTACATTGAGGTGTCTTGTCAACCTAACCCAGGCCAAGCAGTTATATATTATCCCCTTCACAACCAAGCGACACACCATGTGCTCCAAAATAGGAGAGAAGTATCTGGAAGGACTACTAACAACGAAGCGTACTATATAGCACTGGTTGAAGGGATAAAGGATGCAAAAGAATATGGTGCAAAAAATATTGCAGTGGCCACCAACTCATTTTTAATATGTAACTAGATGAATGGTGAATACAAAGTCCAGAAAGACCATTTGAAAATTCTTCATAGAGAAGAAAAAAATGTTGCTAATCAATTCCATACTTTTACCATTGATTACCAGGCTGAGGTCAAGAGGATGTGTAGAGATATAGTTTCAAGAGCAGGGGAAATTGCAACTTCTAATGTCCAAGATGTCTTCCCATTAAAGACACTTCCAAAAGGATTCATTCTTGAAAATCAATATATATTTCCATGACATGGATGTTTTCTTCTTATTCTTGTTGTAATCCCTATTATGGCATGGATGTATCACAAATTTTATTAAGTGTACTATGATTTTATATAATTATGGTGGAATGTACTTTCATGTCCAAAATGGTTATGATATTGCAGATGTTTTTCTAAATATGGTATCTCTTGAATCTCTTTGCCGGTTTTTAAATTAATTCTTTCCATATGTGTATAGTGTTCCTCGTGACATGACATGTTGCCTAAGGGTAAACAAATATTCATGAAAAAAGAAAAAAATTTGGCATGACCTGCAACCATGAAGTCACCCTAACATCTACAAAAACATTCAATCTTCCAAATGATCATTGTTATTCTAATGAGCTCTTAAAAAAATCACAATACAAATGTCATTGTTAGTGCAATCTATCTTATCAATTTATTCTTTGTTCAATTTATATGTAAAAATTAAGTGGTATGGCTTACCTATCAATGGGAAAGAAAATTGGGTAGGAAATCATCTCTAGATTTTTAACTAGCCGAGCGGAATAGGCAGGAAAGGACCGCGGAATATTAATTAATGTAATGGACAAAAAACTAACCTTATTGAAGCTTTTTATGTTATGGATAAAAAAATTAATGAGTAATTGCTAAAACACTAAAAAATATGGCAAAATAAGATTTGTTTTGTTGGTTTGCAATGACCTCAGCAGACGTAAGGTCCACTGTAATTTTTTCATCAAATTTATGAGTGGAGGAACTAACCAGGCCATTACCCTATTCTTTAAAATACCCAATTCCCAAATATGTTTACCCATCATGTCATAGCAATATACACTCCAGTGCTAGTAAAGCCAAAAGAGAGACGGATGGCCAAGATAGGGGCTAGGTTCACAATTAACCCTACTGTCAATGTTATTGTTTCACCTTCCTCATAGGTACATCTACCTTAAATTCTCTTACCTATTTCTAATACCACTTTGTTTTTGCTCCCATAGTCATCCCAGTTGTCATCCTTCGTTTGAAGTACCAAATGATGCAAAACAATAGATTAGCAAGTCTCACCAACTGTAAGAAAACTCAACAAGTTATTTCCAACCTAATGTCGAGTTGATGTTGAGTTATTTCCAATGTTTTCAAGCTCCGTTTCTTGTTGGGATACCATTCAGAATTATTACATTCTTTAATATGTCAATTTATTGTTAAGTTTTCCATGTCGCTGTTCAACTAGATACTCACTTTTGGTTTCTCAAGTTGTTGCCAAATATGAATAATTTGACTTTGGCCTTTGGTGAGACTTAGCCTATTAATCATCTTTGAACATCTATTGTAGTTGTACTTTGGTACACTTTTGAGCTGTATCTATTTTCTATTTTGAATTTTATCTTTTGCAATGTTAGGTGACTTGGTCCAAATAGATCACTCACCTAAATTATTGTATTTTATTCAAGACTTGGTCAAACTTTGATTTCTCTCCCACAGTTTTGCAGTCCTATATATAGATCATTTAAATGAGTATATAATAAGTGTGTACATTACGACAGTATCCTCTCTACTTGGTGCTCAGATGAACCTATATCAGAGCCTTAGAATAAGGCTTCTACAAAGTTCTGTCCTAGGGATTTTTTTTCCTTCTCAGGATTCTCCTTGACCTCTCAACTCCAAGCAAATCAAGTGATTTAAGGATGCATCAAAACCCTACTCTCCTACTTTGAGTCCATTGATATGCATGTAATCACCTTTTCTTCTCTAATTTTTTTTTTTGCTTTTTTGCAGTTTTTTGCAAGAATTTTTGCAATTTTAACACATGCACATTTATGTCCACAACTAGTGAAATCATTGGTCCTTTCCTGCCTATTCCATTAGTTTTCTGATCAATAAGGTTATTTTTTTGTCGATTACATTAATTAAACCCACGTAAACAGTTAAAAATTATTTTAACTAGCTTTTTAACTAGCCATGGAAGATTATTTTGCAAAACAAAATTATTAAGATCTATCATAATAATCTTGGTCTTGTTTTGATCCCATTCATCTAATCCCATTTTTCCACTGACTAGAATAAATTACATACATATATTAATACATATACATATATATCTGTTTTAGAAATTCCATCCTCAACATACAACTTGATATGAGGTCCCTATTGTCCCTAATGTCCCTATTGTCCATCTATAGTAGAACTCTGCCAACATCACCAAATTTGGGAGAGATTCAATTTGGTGCCTGGGTTGTTTTATGGAAGAATCATTTAAACCTATACCCTTCAACTTAAAATCATGTATTTTCTACAACTATGACAACATTATAGCAAATGGGGATTCGTCCCATGAGCCAAAGGAGATAATCCAACAAAGAGAATAACTAAAAAAAAGTAACAAGGTTCAGGTAGGATTGAGTAAATTCTTTATTTATTTAAATTCGGAGAAATTGAACACTTTGTTTTCTGTAATTTGTAATGATCCAAGTGTTATTCTCTTTATTCCTCCAAGGCATGAGCACAAGTCTCTCCCATCAAATTCTAGACCAACACCTCATAGTTCCACCTCTAGGTCACAGAGGAAGCCACCCAAGTCACCGAGGAATGATCATATGACACACCCAACATTTAATAGGTTTGAAAACACACTCAACCGAATGTCATTAGTTAATAAATTATAAGGGAAATCTGACCTTACAAATATTTGACTAAATGAATAGTCATACCTTTACCCTTTGTGTTTCAGCAATGCCAACTGCTTTGTGATGCTAACCCTAACGGAATAACTAGATAGCAATTATAAAATTTTCCAATGCCTTCTTTCAACCTAATATATTTTATTTTTTCTTCCTACATGTGATGGCGCTGGAACTCAGAAACACAAGTTAAAGCCAAGGAGTTTTTGCTGATACTATATGCCAAGAATGTATCTATCAGTGCATACTTAGACCTCCCACTTAGACCTTATTGCAGCATTGTTTGCATTAAGAATGCATCTATCTTGTACATATTTGATATTATGTAAATGAAAGGCCTATCCTTGTCAGTGTTCTCTATAAAATACTTAAAATATTTGACATGTATTGATCCCTCCAAAATTCAGCTCCCTTGCACTCAGTGTAAGTCTTTGCTAAATGTACCACATGGATTGGATACATTTTTGTGTCCTCAATGTAAAGTGGAGCTTGCGGTGGAGCTTGTGTGTCCTCCAAGTAGAAAAGAGGAGCTCAAGATGGTAACTAATGTTTGGGATGAGAGTATGTTGGAATATTCAGCAGAAGATGGTGTTCAGTGGATGGAGTCTAGTGTTCAGTTGTATTGTTGGCATTGATGTCTAAATATGTTTAAGATAGAGGAAATTCACATATGACATATGCTCTAGGGATGCAGCTAAGTTGGAGAATCTACGGGCTCTAGTAGGCTGGGTGTATTCCAATCTAAGTTAATCTTCCAAAAAGTATCTCGAATTTGAACGTTGATTGCTCAAAGTACCCTAAATCCCAATTACAAATGGACAAATTGTAATATTGAGATGCCCCCTAACTAATTCCACCAAGAATATGCGCGTAGCCTAGTCAATGGGAAATGATCCTCTCCAAATGATGGAAAAATCCTCCAATAGCAAAGGGAATACCTTCAATGCTATACATCGCATTGACTGCAATGAAGGGCCTCTAATCCAAGTCACAAGACCTCTCAAATATTGTTTTCACATGTATTATTTCCCATAGGTTGTCCAACAAATGGATTCAGTATCTATCGCACCCTGAAACCCAGGGTAGGAAGTTCCCTGAAATAAAAAAAAATAGTTTACCTATCGATCCAGTTATAGTTCATAGAACGTGTATTTGGTAATGAAATCATCAATGATCTAAGGGGCATTGAGACAGTGCTCTAACAAGTATATTCTACCATTGAAATAAAGGTTTTCCTCTAAAATCTAAGCTCCTTCTATCCTGTTAAGTTGCATGGGCTAAGGATCCATCTTATGGAAGTCGGTTATCACGTCAATCTTACACACTGAAGGTCCCCAGTTCGAACCTGGGCAGCACCAACTTCTATTTTAACAACCCTCCTTGTGTAGAGTTTGGTGTGTTGGAATATTCAGCAGAAAATGACGATGAATGGATTTCGTTCTTTAATGACAGTTGGAATTTCCGCATGGTGTAACTGCCTCTTGACATCGGAATACGAAGAGCTTAGTGATGAGAAGAATTTCGAAGAGATTAGAAAGTGAATAACTGTTTCTTGCTTGCTATTCAATGAGAGATGAAGAGTCTGTAACTATTTTCTGTAATGGTTTTGAGAGAATGAGAATCGATGGTGAATGTAATATATATAGATGAAAGCAGATTTGATAGGGTGAGCTATTCGAAGGAGTATTTGCTGTGTAGAGTAAAGGGAACTCCGTGTCATGAATTGTCACAGAATGAGCATGCTGAGCATGAGTATTTAAACAGAGATGAATCTCAGATACAGAACAATAGAACGATGATGAGGAGGCAGAGAGAAGATTACGGAAACAAAATAAAAGATTGCTAAACAGAGAAGATTGAACCTGATGAGCAGAAGAACAATGCTAAGGAACGGATATCTGATGCTGAGTATATGAATAGAATGGCAGAGCAGAGGAATAGAAGACTGTGCAGACCAAGTTGAACAGAATAAGAGGAGTAGAGAGTTGATGTTGAACATAGATGAGTGTTTGGTAAGCCAATATACATTTGTATTGTTGTGATTTGATTCATTTGTAAAGACTAGCAAGTAAGGGAGGTAGGGAGGTGCTAGGGGAGACATTTTTGTCTCAGTGTGCAAGTGGGTGCTTGTAGAATTTGAAGGTTGGTGCCTTCACCCAGTTGGTGCTGGGTATCAGTGAGAGTTGGTGCTCTTAGCAAGTTGGTGCTTGCATTCAAAGGTTGCAGCCTCGTTGAGTTGGTGCTCAACTAAGAAAAGATGTACAGCTGATAAGCCTTTGACATCCTACGAAGAAGAGTTTTTTCCTTAAGGGTTTCCTCGTGAAAAAATATGTGTCTTTTACATGTGCTTGAATGATGTGTTGCATGCTTTCTGTTTATACATTTAATTCTGACTTCATTGCAAGAATGATTGTTACATAGTCTCATTGATTCTCAGTTAAAAGAAGAAATTTGTTTAAAATTATTGATTTAACTGATTCACCCCCCCCTCTCAGTTAAATACCTCTAACAATTGGTATCAGAGCAGTGTGCCTTTAGTGTAAGGTAGATCCTAAAGAGTTTACATGGCTAGTCAAGATGGTTCAATAAACAAAGCACCCATATTTGATGGTACAAATTTTGCTTTCTAGAAGTTTAGGATGAGAACCTTCATAATGTCTCTAGGAGCAGATGTCTGGGAGATAGTAGAAACAAGATATAAGAAACCTTCCTTGGTTGAATCTAAAGATGAAAAATCAGCCTTCACTTTTAATGCAAAGGCTATGAATGCTATTCGCAGTGGTCTAGCTGAATCAGAATTTGTAAAGGTTACGCATCTTGAAACTGCAAAAGATATGTGGGACAAACTTGTAAATAGCCGAGGGAAATGAAAAAGTTAAATATGCCAAGCTACAGTCACATATACTAAAATTTGAACAACTAAAAATGAATGAAGATGAAAGTGTTAGTAAATTCTTCCTAAGAGTTGATAAACTAGGAAATGCTATGAGAGCTCTTGGTGGAAAAATAAAAGATGATGATACAAATCTTATCCAGAAAATACTGAGATCCCTGCCTAATAGATTTAATCCCAAAGTCTCAGCTATAGAAGAAATGAGTGACCTCAAAACGTTAACTATGGATCAATTGCTGGGAACATTGATTGCCTATGAAACGAGGATTAGTAAAGATCAAAACTGAGTCTAGGGAAGCTTCCTTTAAAGCTAAAAAGAGTACTGAGTCACATATGGATGAACTAGAATCAAAATTTGTGAGAAGACTGAAAACAGGGTCAAGGAAATACAAAGGCAAATTTCCTTTCAAGTGTTTTAACTGTGGAAAAGTAGGGAATTTTGCTGCTAAGTGTCCCCATAAGAGAAAAGAGTAGAGCCCTGCTGATGAGGAGAGTTTTCCCAAGAAGAAATACAATCAAGAGTTTGTGTGAATGATGATGAGTCGTCAAAAACATCAGATAGTGAATCGTCTCATGAGAGCAAAGAAAATGATTTCATGCTAATGGCCATAGAAGATCTCGAACATAATTGTACAGAGTATGAAATAAATTATGAATATGCCACTGTAGATATGGTGGGAGAGCTGATGAGTGCTCTAGAAGAGATTGACAGACTAAGATTAAAGAAACGGAAAAAAAAACAGTTGTTAATCCAGTATGAAACTAGTAGAGAAGACATCACTTTAATAAAGCTGGAACTTGAAGAAAAGAAAATTGAAGAGTCTTTAAAACAATAGTTAGCTGAAAGTAAAGTCAGATGTGAACATCTAGAAAAGGAAGTTGTAACTGTTAAGAAAGAGTTAGAAAAATATAAAGCCCTGTATCATCAGAACATATCCAGCATCAAAGCTTCAGAGGAGCTAAACAATATTTTGAACAGACAAAGAGCTCCACAGATTATGTTTGGCTTAGGGTATGGCCAAGGTGGAAACAGTAGTAACCCGGAGAGTAAAGAGTCATCTAAGGTGATTATGTTTCAGAGCATCAAATATATAGAAGTTCCCAGCATAACAAAGGTTGATACATGTAAAGAGAATAATGGAAATGAATCTAAGGGTACTAAACAACAAGAAAATATAGTTTTAAAAGGCAAGTCTGTACCGTCAAAAGTTCATGGAAAAGAGCCACATAATAGAGTAAAGTACACAGATCAGAAATTCTGTTGTGAACATCGTAACTCAATGTACTATCCTTTTAGAAATCAGCAAAGAGTCAGGTATGATAAATCCTTTAATGGTTTTTGTTTCTATTGTTCTAACTTTGGGCACAGAGCTGCCGATTGTTTGTATAATTTCAGAAATGTTCAGAGAAGAATGTCAAACTATACACAAAGGATGCATCAATCAGCATATAATCATATGGGTTGTATCTCTCCACCAACTATTAGAAGAAGAATGCAAAATAGAAATGCTAATCCATTTGATCTTCTATACAACGAACCTGAATGTTACATATGTCACAACTTTGGGCACAAAGTTACAAACTGTAACTTGAAAGAGAACAAAACAGAACCAAGCATGAAACATACAGCTGAATGTAACGTATGGAGAAAGAAAGAGAGTTCTCATTGTAATCTTGTGCTTTCAGTTCAGAAACAGAGGAGTCATTGGTACATTGACAGTGGTTGTTCGAAACACATGTCGGGAGACAAAGAGAAGTTTATCACTCTATCTAAACATAAAGCTGGAAAGGTGACGTTCGGTAATGATGCTCCAGGAAAAGTCAGAGGAAAAGGAGTTGTAAGTCTCAGTAATGGTAAAGGGAAGGCTCAAGATGTACTCTTTGTAGATGGGTTGAAGCACAACCTTCTCAGTGTGAGCCAAATGTGTGACAAAGAGTGTGAAGTCTTGTTCACTGATAAAGACTGTAAAATTAGAAATGTTTCCTCAGGAAAGCTACTTTCCAAAGGAGTAAGAACAGAGAATAATGTTTACGTTTTAAAGGAGTAAAAAGAACGGCGTTATCTCAGCAAATACAATGAAATCTAGCTGTGGCACAGAATACTGGGACATCTGCATTTTGATCATCTGATAAAGCTCAAAACGAGAAACGTAGTAAGGGATTTTCCAGCAATATCTAGACCTCGAGATGATGTATGTAAGCCTTGCCAAATTGGGAAGCTAACCAGGACTCGGTTCAAATCGAAGAATGTTTCTTCTACAAGTAATCCCCTTCAACTTGTTCATCTAGATTTATGTGGCCCATCAAGAAAAGAAGGTATTGGCAAAGAAAACTATTTTATGCTGGTAATTGATGACTATTCCAGATTGACTTGGGTTGCATTTCTTAAGGAAAAGTCTGAAGCATTTGCTAAGTTTAAGATCTTCAAAGCAATGACTGAAAATTAGATTGGGAGAAAGGTTAAAGTGATCAGATCAGACAGAGGAGGAGAGTTCAGCTCGAAATAGTTCAAGGAATTTTGTGATGAGCATGTAATTAAGAAAGAATACACAATAAAAGGAACTCCTCAGCAGAATGGAGTGGTGGAAAGGCAAAATAGAACAGTTCGGCAAATGACTAGATCAATGATGAAGGAGAAGAACATTTCTCAAGGTTTTTGGGTGGAAGCTATTCATACAGCTGTACACATCCTTAATAAAGCTCATTTGAGGCCAAACAATGATGAGACACCATATCATTTATGGTTTGGAAGGCCAGCAACTATTAATCACTTCAAAGTCTTTGGGAGTAAATGCTATATCAAGAATAATGATGAAAATCTGGGCAAGTATGATGACAAAGCTGATGAAGGGATCTTTCTAGGATATGCTACAGAAAGCAAAGGCTATATGTGTTATAACAAGAGGCTACATAAAATGGTTGATTGCATAGATGTAAAAGTAGATGAAGATTGTCATGGAAGTATCAGTCAAAGGAATGATGATGATTCATGTTTGGAAGAAACAAATGAAGAAACAGAAGAACAGGTCCAAGAATCCCAGAAGAAAGAATCTGATTTATCAGAATATGAGGAAGCTGAACCTGAACAGCACACTATACAATATTCCTCCAGAATAACTAGAAAGAATCACCCTGAAATCCAAATCATTGGTGATGAGAGTAAAGGAGTTCAAACTAGAAGGAAGATCTTGTAGGAATTTGAATAGTCCCATATTGCTCTTCTCTCTACAATTGAGCCCCAATGTTTTAATGAAGCCAACCAAGACAAAGATTGGGTAGCTGCAATGAATGAAGAACTGGACTAGATTGAGAAGAATAGTACATGGGAAGTGGTTCCTAGGCCATCAGACAAGAACATCATTGGATCTAAATGGGTATTTAAGAATAAATCAAATGAACAAGGAAAGATTGTAAGGAATAAATCCAGATTGGTGTGTAAAGGATATGCTCAAGTGGAAAAGCAAGACTTTGATGAAATATTTGCTCCTTTGGCCAGAATGGAGGCAATCAGAATGTTTTTAGCCTATGCATGCCATAAACGTTTTAAAGTATATCAAATGGATGTCAAGTCAACATTCCTGAATGGAAATCTTGAAGAAGAAGTGTACATGGAGCAGCCTGAAGGTTTTTCTCTCACAGATAAACCTGATTATGTATGCAAGTTGAAAAAGGCCTTGTATGGTTTGAAACAAGCACCGAGAGCATGGTATGCCAGACTAGATAAATAATTGCAATACAAAGGATTCAAAAAGGGTTCTGTGGACAACAATTTGTATATCAAACATGAAGGTGATGACTTGCTGATTGTACTAGTTTATGTTGATGATATTATCTTTGGCTGTACTAACAACTCTTCTGTTCAATGGTTTTGTAACGTCCTGGTTTTGATCTCGTTTGCATGATGTATATAATGTAATTAATTGTGGTGAGGAGCTCAAGGAAAAAGCCCCACCATTGATTTGGTTGTGTATGTTTCGGCAATGGGGTTAATTGCCGATGGAATGTCGTGCTATCCGGCACCTTATAATTCGGCATCATGTAAACACACACATCAAATAAAACTAAAACCACAACCAGCTATGGCAGTGCAGCGTTGAAATGAAAAGGGCATGATTCCAAAGGATAAGGGGTGGGGGATGTCAAACCTTTGTCTTTGGGGGGAAAACCCATGTGTTACCACCTTGTTGATTTTCCATCTTCCCTTGTGTTATTTCCCAACCACCTCCATTAATAACTGCTGCTGTTAGTTGGGGTATTTATTGTTTTGGGAGTCGGTGTGGTAGGATTGTCAGTCCTTGCCTACATGCACACTCTTCTCTTCCACGTTTTCCAACCTTCACAAGGGTGGTCTGTTTGTTCCTCCCATTGGTCTGTGGATTCACGCGCATAGGCGAAGTTGTTCTTCCCATGCGTAGGCTGGGATCCTCATGCAGAGAGACGTTCTTCTCTCTCCTCATGCATAATAATTCTGCGTTGATTTTCCTCATGCAGGGAGCGGATGAAATCGTGGCTGTCACTCAGGATTTTCGGGTGCAAGATCCATTTCTACACTCAGGGACTGTGTGTAAGTTTCCCTGCTGATTTGTTGCCATGCATATGTTTTCCTCTGTGTTTGGGGTCTGGTGCAAGTGTAATGTCCCCGGTTTTGACCCTGTTTGCATGATGTATATAATGTAATTAATCGTGGGGAGGAGCTAAAGGCAAAAGCCCCGCCATCGATTTGGTTGTGTATGTTTTGGCAATGGAGATAGTTGCCGATGGTATAACATGCTAGTCGACACACTATAATGTGGCATCATGTAAACACGCACATCAAAATAAAATAAAACTAAAACTACAACCAGCTACGACAGTGCAACGTTGAATGAAAAGGGCATGGTTCCAAAGGATAAGAGGTGGGGGATGTCAACCTTGGTCTATGGGGGAAGAACCCATGTTTTACCACCTTGTTTGTTTTGCCACCTTTCTTGTTTCACCAACCTCTTCAATGGCTTGGTTTTGTTGCTGGGGGTAGTTATGGTAGGTGGTTGAGGCAGTTATTGCCTTTGGGAGTGGGGTGGTAGGACTATCAGTCCCTTGCCCACGCACCCACTCCACCCCTGACGGCATCTTCTCCACTCTCCCACGACTGCATTCCTCCCATCGCGAGTTCCTCTCATGGTCTGCTTGTTCCGTCCATTGTTTGTTCGCCTCACGCAGAGAGACATGATGTTCATCCTCACGCAGGATGGGAGTCTTGCTCTGTGTTCCTCATGCACCAGTCACGACTCTTCTTGGTCGTGCATGTAGCGAGCAGGTGAAACGGCCGTAAGGGGCACGATTTCCACTGGTATGTGACATAGCCGTGGCTTTAATCCACGTTTTTTTGCTTGCTGTTGGTTTCACCCACGATTTGGGTTGCTGTTGTGTTTTCCCACGAAGTTTGGGAATGATTGAGAGTCCGATTTTCGTCTCCACTTTGGATTGTGCATGTGTGTTCATCCATGCTCTGCTTGGGATGTGTATTTTCCTTTACGCACAGACTGTGAGTTGTTCTTGTCCCCATTATTCTATCTGGGTAAGTCCTTCAGCGTTTACATTGAGGATTGTGTGTGCTGTGGGCTCTTGGATGTGGAATGACTGTTAGTTTCCACGTATGTTGGTCAAGTCTTCTCCTTTGTTCGAGGTTGTGGATTGATGCCATCATTCATTGTGAATTTGGGATGCTGAAGTACCCTGGTTTGGGTTGCAGCTGAGTTGTTTTGGCCACTCTATGGCCAAGAACAACTCTGAGTTGTCTCATGGTATTGAGCTTTTCTCATCTGTTGTTTGGGACTGTCACCTGGTTGTCTTGCCTTCTGCATAGGGTTGTGGAGGGATTTTTTTGGCTGCTGGCATGCAGTGGTTGTCCCTTGGGCTGCGTTGTCCTGGCTGATTTGTTGACAGCCTGATAAACCCAATGGTCTTTTCCTACTGATCGTGTCCCTCGGCTATGTGTAAGCCTGTAATTACCCTTATCAATGGGGGAATCAAGCCCAGCTCGGGGGTGGTAGCGTTGCTAAGAGAGTGATGAGCACGCTAACCTATGGTTGGGTGGAATGTTGCAGCGACATAGCTGGTTGCGGGCGAGTTCTTCATTGAAAGATAAGTGATGCTGGTTACTTCATCCCTGCAATTATATTGATGTTAAATGAATAATAATGAACATGTGGGATGCTGGAATTGTAGGAATGTATGTGTGTTTGGTTCTGCTGAATGCTTTGATGAAATATACACCTGTGTATACTTGTATGCTTAGCATTCCTATTATGCATTGTGTTTAAGCTATCATTTCAGCATTGATTCATCCCTGTTTATTTTCATGGGGCTGGTTGCCCAACTATATGTGGTCTTCGTCGCGTCCTCCTCGTCGGTCTGAGGGATGGGGACGTGACAGCAAGTTGCTCTCATTCCCAGACCGTTGGAGTCATTTTCCCATGTTGTGAGCCATGCTCACTGACTATGTTTGGGACTGTTGTTTTCCCCATATCGTGAGCTGTGTTGTTGTTACGCTTTGAGGCTACTACGGACTGTTTGGAGTCTGACTTCCTCTCTGTTTTTTGGAACTGTGCATTGTTTCCATCGTTGCATTGTGTGTGCTTTGGGCTATGGATTTCCAAGTTCGTTGGCTGATTTTTCCATGTTTTTAGGACTGTGTCATGTTGCCATCATTCGTTGTGAGTTTGGGCTATTAGTGTACCCGGGTTTAGGTTGCTGCTGAGTTGTTATGGCCACGCTAGGGCCAAGAACAACTCAGTGTTTCCTTGTGGGCTTGAGCTGTGCTCTTCGTTTGTTTGGGATTATCCCTGGTTGTCTTTGCCTTCTTCATAGAGCTGTGAAGGCATGCTTTGTTGTGTGTAGGCAGTGGGTGGGTCTTCGGACTGTGCTGGCTTGGCCGGTTTGTGGATGGCCTGATAAACCTAGCTGTGTTGGTGGTTGATTGTGTCCTTTGGCTATGTGTAATCCTGCTTGTTCCCCTAGTCCTTGAGGAATCATTCCTATCTCAGGGGTGGCAACACTACTGAGAGATTAATGAGCACGCTGGCCTATGGTTGGGTGGAACGTTGCAGTGACGTAGCTGGTTGTGGGATTATTCATCAAAAGATAAGTACTTCTGATTGTTTCATCTCTACAATTGTACCTATTGTTTCATGAATCATGATGAACATGTTAGATGATGGAATGAATGTTGCTTCCGCTGAATTGTTGAGTGATTATGTACTCTAGAGTGTTGTTTAGCTATGTATGCTTGTATGTTTTATGCATCTTAGTATGCATTATGTTAAGTAATTTCAATTTCAGCATTGATTTATCCCTGTGCATGTTCATGGGGTTTTTTGCTCGGCTATGTTGGTGTTCGTCGCATCCTCTTCGCCGGTTGGAGGGATGGGGACGTGACAGGTTTGCTAACTCAATGCAATATGAGTTTGAGATGTCAATGATTGGAGAGCTATCTTATTTCCTTGGAATCCAAATCAGTCAGAAGCCTAAAGGATTATTCCTTTCTCAAGAGAAATATCTAAAGAATATGCTAAAGAAATTTCAAATGGAAGACTCTAATCCTGTGAGTACACCCATAGTCAGTGGTTGCAAGCTCAGCAAAGATGATGCATCATCAGAAGTAGATCAAAAGATGTACAGATCCATTATAGGCAGCCTATTATATATCATAGCATCCAGACCTGATATTATGCATGTTGTAGGGATGGTAGAAAGATTTCAAGCAGCTCCCAAACAAAGTCATTTGCTAGCTATGAAACGCATATTCAAATACCTGAAAGGTACCTTGTCCTATGGTTTGTGGTATCCCAGGAATCAGAATTTTAAACTCATATCATATTCAGATGCAGATTGGGCTAACTGTGTAGATGAAAGGAAAAATACTAGTGGCGGAGCATTCTTCTTAGGACAGTCTTTGGTTGCCTGGCTAAGTAAAAAGCAGAGTTCCATATCTTTATCCACTACAGAAGCAGAGCATATCCCTGCTGCTACCTACCATACTCAAATTTTATGGATAGTGAAATCCCTTGCTGATTTAGAAGTAAAGTATGCTGAGCCTATTCCCATTCATTGTGACAATACCAGTGCAATAAGTGTTTCCAAGAATCCCGTTCCCCACTCCAAAATGAAACACATTCCAATAAAGTATCATTTCTTGAGAGAACAAGTGGATAATCAAGCTATGCAGCTACATTATATCCCTTCTAAAGAACATATAGCTGACATTTTTACTAAGCCTTTTCCCACAGCTCAGTTTGAATACCTAAGATGGAAGCTGGGTGTTCAGTTAATGTCACAATGACCTATGCATTGTGTAAGGGGGAGTCCATGTTCATTGACATTGTTGTTTATGACTGTGCACTTTTCAGATTGCTGGTTCTTTTGTTTTTATCTCTTTTATGCATCTTGCCAGGGGGAGTTTCTGTAATCAGATGTGCTTTAGTTGCTTAGATTTCCCTTTGCCCTTGATGTCAAAGGGGGAGAATGTGAACAGTTGATGTAGTTGTTGATATTGCCATCAATGCCAAAGGGGGAGATTGTTGGAATATTCAGCAGAAGATGGTGTTCAGTTGATGGAGTCTAGTGTTCAGTTGTATTGTTGGCATTGATGTCTAAATATGTTTAAGATAGAGGTAATTCACATATGACATATGCTCTAGGGATGCGGCTAATTTGGAGAATCTACGGGCTCTAGCAGGCTGGGTGTATTCCAATCTAAGTTAATCTTCCAAAAAGTATCTCGAATTTGAATGTTGATTTCTAGAAGTACCCTAAATCCCAACTACAAATGGACAAATTGTAATATTGAGATGCCCCCTAACTAATTCCACCAAGAATATGCATGTACCCTAGTCAATGGGAAATGATCCTCTCCAAATGATGGAAAAATCCTCCAATAGCAAAGGGAACACCTTCAACGCTAGACATCGCATTGACTGCAAAAAGGGCCTCTAATCCAAGTCACAAGACCTCTCAAATGTTGTTTTCACATGTATTATTTGCCATAGGTTGTCCAGCAAATGGCTTCAGTATCTATCGCACCCTGAAACCCAGGGTAGGAAGTTCCCTGAAATAAAAAAAAATAGTTTTACCTATCGATCCAGTTATAGTTCATAGAATGTGTATTTGGTAATGAAATCATCAATGATCTAAGGGGCATTGAGATAGTGCTCTGACAAGTATATTCTCCCATTGAAATAAAGGTTTTCCTCTTAAATATGAGCTCCTTCTTTCCTGTTAAGTTGCATGGGCTAAGGATCCATCTTATGGAAGTCGGTTATCATGTCAGTCTTACACACTGAAGGTCCCCAGTTCGAACCTGGGCAGCACCAACTTCTATTTTAACAGCCCTCCTTGTGTAGAGTTTGGTGTGATGGAATATTCAGCAGAAAAAAATGATGAATGGATTTCATTATTTAATGACAGTTGGAATTTCCACGTGGTGTAACTGCCTATTGACATGGGAATATGAAGAGCTTAGTGATGAGAAGAATTTTGAAGATATTAGAAAGTGAATAACTGTTTCTTGCTTGCTATTCGATGAGAGATGAAGAGTCTATAACTATTTTCTGTAATGGTTTTGAGAGAATGAGAATCAACGGTGAATGTAATATATATAGATGAAAGCAGATTTGATAGGGTGAGCTGTTCGAAGGAGTATTTGCTGTGTAGAGTAAAAGGAACTCTATGTCACGAATTGTCACAGAATGAGCATGATGAGCATGAGTATTTAAACAGAGATGAATCTCAGATACAGAACAATAGAACAATGATGAGGAGGCAGAGAGAAGATTACAGAAACAAAAGAAAATATTGTTGAACAGAGAAGATTAAACCTGATGAGCAGAAGAACAATTCTAAGGAACAGAGATCTGATGCTGAGTATATGAACAGAACAGCAGAGCAGAGGAACAGAAGAGTGTGCTGACCAAGTTGAACAGAGAAGAGTGTTTGGTAAGCCAAGATACATCTGTATTGTTGTGATTTGATTCATTTTTAAAGTCTAGCAAGTAAGGGAGGTAGGGAGGTGCTAGGGGAGACATTTTTGTCTCAGTCTGCAAGTGGGTACTTGTAGAGTTTGAAGGTTGGTGCCGTCACCCAGTTGGTGCTGGGTATCAGTGAGAGTTGGTGCTCTTAGCAAGTTGGTGCTTGCATTCGGAGGTTGCAGCCTTGTTGAGTTGGTGCTCAACTAAGAAGAGATGTACAACTGATAAGCCTTTGACATCCTAAGAAGAAGAGTTTTTTCCTTAAGGGTTTCCTCGTGAAAAATTATGTGTCTTTTACATGTGCTTGAATGATGTGTTGCATGCTTTCTGTTCATACATTTAATTCTGAATTCATTGCAAGAATGACTGTCACATAGTCTCATTGATTCTCAGTTAAAAGAAGAAATTTGTTTAAAATTATTGATTTAACTGATTCACCCCCCCTCTCAGTTAAATACTTGTAACAGAGTAATGCTTGACATCCCAAACAATGGCATTGGCATAAGAAGAGACCTTATTAAGAAAAAAAACTCCAAATCAACCTAAGAAATTTGTAAAAAAAGAAAGAGTATATCAAGAATATAATAAAAATGTCCAAGTAGAAAAGAGCAGCTCAGTGTCTAGTTGACTAACTTATTATTTTGCATCCCAATCACTTATGGTATATTTTGGAAAACCATACATCTGGAAAATGTATTTCATGAATAACGAGAACACCAAAAGCTCACGTTTCTTCAATATGGAGGATTTCAAATCAATTTCATTGTGTAAATGCATATATAAACCTATTGCCAAGATTATTACAAACATGATTAGGGGCATCTTTTCCACAATTGTGTCCTCTGAACAATTTCATTTTTTAGAAGGACACCATATTTATGATGCAATAGGGATTATTCAGGAAGCTTTACACAAATTCAAGATGAAGCACTTGCCTACATGCATTATTAAATTGACTTCTCCAAAGCATATGACCAAGTCAATTGGACTTACCTTAGACTTGCTAAGCTACAGGTTGGTTTTGATCTATATGTTGTAGATTGGATCCTCTCTTGCGTTCAGTCAATGTCTTTTGCAGTCTTGATTAATGGTGAAACTTCAACTTTTTTTAGGTATGGGAGAGGCTTGAGGCAAGGGTGTCCCCTAGATCCACTTCTCTTTTTCTTGATAATGGAAGGACTAAGTAGAGAAATTCACCATGCTAGATGAAGTGGGACTCTTAAGGGGATTATAATAGGTGGAAATGTTGTTGTTTCTCATATGCTTTTTGTAGATGATATCTTGCTTTTTTAATGGATCCGCAAGTGATATAAGTAAGTTAAAGAACACACTATATTTATTTAAGAAAACCTACTTTTTCCTATATGAATCTTGATCAAGAGGCGACTGATTGGATAACCTCCTAATTTGATTTTGTTATGGTCGACATTAATTTGGGTTTAAATTTATGGGGAAATGTTATCAATCCTAATGACTATCTTTGAAAGGATTGGGTATGTCTCATCAATGAAATTTATAAGAGGATACACCTCTGGTGTAATGAGTGGCTATTAAGGGGAGGTATATTAGTTATGAAGAATTTTGTTATGGAGGCTTCAATTGGTTATTGGGTATCCTTAGATTATGTCCTTATAGGTGCCATGGACTACATAATTAAGTCGTGTTTTAGTTTTATGGAGATTGAAGTTTGAAGAAAAACCATATCCATGGGTATCTTGGAAAAAGATAGCTCTTCCAAAAGAGTCAGGCGAGGGGGGGGGGGATTGAAGCATCATTCATGTTTGGCCAAAGCTTTAACAACAAAGGGTGTTTGGAGAGTCTAAAAGGTGAAGTGTTGTGGGTTAAATTAGTCCACCATAAATACATATACCTCCTCACTACTAAAGAATGGTTTAGAACTAGATGAAAGTCCTTAAAAATGTTTCCATCATGTGGAAGCCTTTGATCTTGGATTTTGGGGTTATTGGGGATTGGATTGCATGGGATATTGGAAATAGGAGAAGATTAGGATAGGTCAATATCCTTGGATTGGATGAACATAATTTTATAGACTTCCTGAGGTGACGATATAATCTCTTATAATTCTACCTCTTTGAGACAAGAATGATATTCAACTAATAATTTGGGATTCGTAGCAGAATAACCCTTTGAGACAAGAATGATATTAAACTACTAATTTGGGATTTGTAGCAGAATAACCCTTTTAGAAAAGAATGATATTCAAATAATTATTTGGGATTTGTATCAAAATAAAGGAGCTCGTACTGACACATCATCCACCTCAGCTTTTCTTCACTTTACTATTGCCACATGGACTACCACCTCGCATGGCAATGGACCACCGTTTCTCTGAGATATCAACCACCACGTCGTCGAACATATTTTCCATGCGTAGCAAAAGGAAGGGGGCCTAATAGGTCATCTCGGGCTCCGAGCTGGTGATTTTCTCGTGGATTCCAAACACCCAGAGCCCCCACCATACCTTTTCTCTACACGTCGAACAGAGTATGAAAGGATGGGATATATAAACCCATATAAAACATTCTTCCCAGTCAATGTGGGATAAATCCCAATGGGAAAACAAATCACAAATGTCAATCCTATGATTAGACAGTTCCTGTATTTTCTGCGCTTTAGAGTATTATGCTGGTTGAATTTCTAGGGCTCCAATCACAGGATATTAGAGGGGAAATATCAAGGAGTATCATCAGATGAAAATAGATATTGGGATATGCCTTCTAGCACCTTGTATGGGCATGGACATAGTGTAAATGAGGATTTGGATCATGCTATTGCACTTTCTCTCACTGAAGAAGAACAAAGAAAGGTGAATAACATAGGGGGAAGTTTTCAAGTGGACGAGGATGAAGAAATTGCTAGAGCTCTACAAGCAAGCTTGGAAATTGGCTCCCCTATGCATTCATCTCAAAGTGCTATCTATCCTTCGCCACATGGTTATCCTATAGGATACAAGATTTTTGCTGGGTGCAATACTAAAATAGGCTATGGGCGCTTTTTGAGTTGTATGGGAGCTATTTGTCATCCTCAACGTTTTTGTTGTCATGCTTGTGGAGAGCCTATTTTTGAATATGAGTTTTCCATGTCAGGAAATGATCCATACCACAAAACCTGTTACAATGAAATATACCATCCAAAATGTGATTTCTGCAACCATTTTATCCTAAGAAATAGAGCTAGTTTAATTGAGTATAGATCCCATCCATTTTGGTGACAGAGGTACTGTGCTTCGCATGAACATGATAACACTCTTTACTGCTACAGTTGTGAACGTATGGAGGCAAGGAATGTACAATATATTAAGTTGGATGATGGTCAAAAACTCTATCTTGAGTGCTTGGATTCAACAATTATGGATACAAACGAATTCCAACCACTTTACATTGAAATTAGGGACTTTTATGAAGGCATGAGTATGAGAATAGACCAGCAAATTCCAATGCTGCTGGTTGAAAGACAAGCATTGAATGAATCCATGCAGGGTGAGAAGGAAGGAAGCCATCACATGCCAGAAACTAGAGGACTATGCCTTTTAGAGGAACAGACTATCAACAATATTGTTAGAAGGCCTAGGATTGGAGGTAATCGAATCTTAGACATGTTCACTGAACCTCGAAAAATTACTAGAAGATGTGAAGTCACAACCATTCTCATTCTCTATGGTCTTCCCGTGGGTCTTCCCAAATTATTAACAGGCTCAATTTTGCCTCAATGTGTATTTCCCATGTCAAAATCCACGTCGTGGAATAGATTTTCTTTCCCATGTCAACATCCACGTCATCGAACAGATTTTCCATGCATGGAAAAAGGTAGGGGGCCTGACAAGTCGTCCTGGGCTCCAAGCTGGTGATCTTCTTGTGGAGTCCAAACACCCAGAACCCCCATCATAACTTTGCTCTACGCATCGAATAGAGTATGAAAGAATGGGATATATAAAACCATATAAGACATTCCTCCTAGTTAATGTGGGATAAATCCCAATGGGAAAAAAATCACAACCATCGATCCTATGATAAAAAAACTCCTGTATCTTTTGCGTTTTAGAGTATTAAGCCGGTTGAATTTCTTTGAAACGGACTCACTTTTATGCATCTCATATCCACTGCGAACACCATATCTTCTATGCAAACAATTTTCAGGACTCCTGATGCATTTTTCTCGAGCTTCTAAATCATCATTTCAAGGTTTAACTTTTGTTAGGTTCCTTCCGTTCAAGAGGAGGCCCATAGAGGTTCATTTAATCCCGTTGATTCTGTAAAGCTGTCTGTACAGATCATATTGTTCTGGGTGATGTGCAAAAACAATCACGCATCATGAAGTGGCTCAATAAAAATTTTAAAGGCTCCAATCACAGGATGTCAGAGGGGCAATATCAAGGAGTATTGTCAGATGAAAATAGATATTGGGATATGCCTTCTGGCACCTTGGATGGGCATGGACATAGTGGAAATGAGGATTTGGATCATGCTATTGCACTTTCTCTCTCTGGAGAAGAACAAAAAAAGGCGAATAACATAGGGGGTAGTTTTCAAGTGGACGATGATGAATAGCTTGCTAGAGATCTAAAAGCAAGCTTGGACATTGACTCCCCTATGCATTCATCTCAAAGTGCTATCTATCCTTCACCACATGGTTATCCTACAGGATACAATATTTTTGCTGGGTGCAATACTGAGATAGGGTATGGGCGCTTTTTGAGCTGTATGGGAGCTGTTTGGCATCCTCCATGTTTTCATTGTCATGATTGTGGCGAGCCTATTTCTAAACATGAGTTTCCCATGTCAGGAAATGATCCATACCACAAATATTGTTACAAGGAAATCTACCATCCAAAATGTGATGTCTGTAACCATTTTATCCCAACAAATAGAGCTGGCTTAATTGAGTATAGAGCCCATCCATTTTGGTTACAGAGGTAATATCCTTCGCATGAACATGATAACACTCCTTGATGCTACAGTTGTGAATGTATGGAGGCAAGAAATGTACAATATATTAAGTTGGATGATGGTCATAAACTTTGTCTTGAGTGCTTGGATTCAACAATTATGGATACAAACGAATGCTAGCCACTTTACATTGAAATTAGGGACTTTTATGAAGGCATGAATATGAGAATAAACCAACAAATTCCAATGCTTTTGGTTGAAAGGAAATCATTGAATGAAGCCATGAAGGGTGAGAAGGAAGGAAGCCATCACATGCCAGAAACTAGGGGACTGTTCCTTTTAGAGGAACAAACTATCAACAATATTGCTAGAAGGCCTAGGATTGGAGGTAATTGGATCTTAGACATGTTCACTAAACCCATAAAACTTACTAGAAGATGTAAAGTCACAGCCATTTTCATTCTCCATGTTCTTCCTAGATTATTAACAGGATCAATTCTGGCCCATGAGTTGATTCATGCATGGTTGCACCTGAATGGTTTCCGTACACTCAGTCCTGATGCTGAGGAGGGCATTTTTCAGGTTATTTCCCATATGTGGTTGGAATTAGAGGTAATGGAAGGATCTAGACCAAGTAGTCATGGAGCATCAACATCATCGGGAATATCTTCCTCCTCTTCATCTAAAAAAGGAGTTAGATCACAGTTTGAGAAAAAGCTTGGGGAGTTCTTCATGCACCAAATTGCAATGGATTCTTCACCAGCATATGGAGATGTCTTCTGAAACTCAACTTGAAAAATAACAGATTGCATTAAACCTTATTCAGAAACCCTTGATTTTTGAAACCCACTTTCACGCTCCATGTCTTCTGCTTCAAGTTCCTCATATAACACATAATTTGTCCACAAATAGATATACTGTTTCCAGTAGCGCTTGTCCTATGTGGGTGGTACATTTTCTATAGCTCTCTCATAATTCTCTCTGATCCTCTCGTTATTGTAGACACTTTCTTTAAGGCGTACATAATCAAACCAGACATCATAATTAACCGGGTTATTCTTAACCTTCTCCTGATACTGAGACCTCCTCTTTCCCACAATAACATCTTCAATACCTTCTCTCTCACCATACTATTTCCACACGAACTTGAGAGTTTTTCATGTCCCGCAAAAATCTAATGAAAGGAATACACTCTTCTTGGTAAGATTGCTTGAACAAAACACATGACTTCATCTTTGTGAAACTCATTCCCTACTACAACATTACAAAGCACATAAAGGCCTTGTGTGCAAACTTCTGGTCTTGTTGCAATACGTAATTTTTGCACCATAGCTCTAAGAATTAGTCCACACTAGCGTGTAGAAACTAAAAGATTCTTGAAGAAGTGGAATGTCTTGAGCCTCATAGCAAAGTCTTTGAGAAAGCCTATCAATTTCTGTCTTTGCATTATTATTGCAAGCACCCTTCTTCTGGACAGTGTCTCCTAGTTTCACCACTTGCTCTCATTGAGATTTTAGACTCATCCATGGTTCTGTCAACAAGGATATGCCTCTCATCTTATTTTTCCATCAATGATAATCACTAGGATGTGTCTATCCACAATCATTAGTTCACCAAATCTCCATCGTCTGATATATTGGCATCAATGACAATAACGCCATCTTCCATATTTCCAACACAAATTGTTGTGTGTTATACACTATTTGGTAAGGTCCTAGCATGGGATAATATAATTAAAAAGTTTGGTTGTGGTCGAAGTAGGTGTTCTCTCTGTAATGAATAATCTGAAAACAAAAATCTTGTCTTTATTTCTTGCCCTTACATAGTTAATACATGGAGGGAGGAGCTAGGGGGAATTTGGTATATATGATACTCACTGGTACATATTTGCAATTGGAATTGGGAGAAGTACCAACAATCGAGTTGAACTGATGGCTCTTAAGTTAGTAAAACTCTTGGTTGGCTCAAAAGGGGTTCAAAAGATCCAAATTTATGGGTATTCTATACTGGTTATAGATTGGTCAAAAATGAAAATCCCGCAAAGAACATCATGTTGAAGCCTTGATATGGAGAACTCATCAAAATAGGAAGCTTATTTTAGAACAAATTGTATCGACATATATACATGGGAAGGAACATGTTGATAGATCAATTTTCTAAGATGGGGCTATAGGTTGGTGAAGGAAGTTGGCATTTGTGGGAAGGGGTTGATGACAATATCAATGAGATAGAACCAAGAAAACACCCTATTTGATCCTTTCTTTGCTGAAAGTCAGTAGATGGAATACTCTTCACATGCTTACCGATACTTTTTATAGTGCACAAATTGGTTACTTTTTACATTTTTGTTGTGCACAATATTGCTGGTACTTGTTAATACATATAGCAGGAAAATATGTATGTCTATAAGCATAAACATGTGTTTATTTCTAGACATGATTATTTATGATCTTTATCAAACATTGATGTTGATGCTATATATGTACAACTTTTTTGGCCTATGAATAATGTGGTTCATTTATTTATATAATGAGCTACAACTTTTTTTTGTAAAATTTTATTTATCTTTTCCGTGATAAAAAAACGTTGACCAATAGGAAAAGTGTTTTCAATCATCTTTTACTTTCAATGGATTGTTGAGATGCGATCATGATGTTATGTTTTGGTTAAGTTTGGGCTATATTATAACAATATAAATATATGCTTTCACATAAATATGGTGGGATAAATTTAAACTTGATTAAGTTGATGTTGTCACATTATTAATTAATACATTAGAAATATTCCTTTTCAAGGGATTTAAATTAAAATTTTGTGAACAATCAAATTGAATTATTGTAACATTTCATGTCAGTGTATTGTTAATTTGAATTTGAAAGTCCACTAGTCGCGTATTGTTAATGCTTTTTCCCTACCAAATAATTATTTATTGGTGGATTACAGTGATTAAATCATGTTATACTAATATTTCTTCTACCATTTCCATTGTAATCAAATAGTGAGAAGTAACAGTGGCATTACTTCAACTCATTCAACTAATCTCCATTCACTGTCCATGACATATTGTTAAGCTTGTTCACGTCAACAACAGATGAGCTTTGACTTTCCAGCTTACATTCCCTATTTTCAAAACAACCCCTACAACTACCACTCCAATGCCCTTTACTATATGATCACCATTCTTTGACAGATTATCTGATTTAGATGCTCTAGCCATCCTTCCTTTAGGAACTTCCATTTCTTCTACCAATAATGAATAATTGATACTTGTAGGTCCATTGATAGATGAAAGTTTAACCTCATGTTCATATTTAAGATTGGAGGTGGCTGTTATATTGTCATCAATAGTTGTTTTAATGAGACTAAATGTATCTACATTAGAGTTGCATTTATTGCTCATATTGGGTATTTTGGTTCTCATCAACAATACTTTTTATCTCTGAAACAATATCAACATCAATCTTGTCCTTCATTATATTGGCATGTAGAGATGATCTATCAGCTGCAATGGGTTTGCTAGCTGAATCCATGCTATTTCCAGTGATTTCAACTCCTTAACTATGCATGAATTCAACATAAATATAATTTGAATTCAACAAACCTAAATTCTAGAGCGATATTAGGTTTAGAAAAAGTAAGTCTATAAGCATAGCCATCTAGAAGCAATTATAAACTACCATCAAATGCTAGTTGTAGCAAGTATAAACTAGCCATCCATGAAGTCACCCTAATGTCTACAGAAACTTTCAATCTTCCATGTAATGGAGTTAACATAAGTTCAACAACAAGAAAGTGCAACTTAAGACCCTGAAAGGTATGTATTTGATAAAATTTAAACATAAGTAGTTAAAAAAAGCTAAAATATAATCAAGGATGTAAATATTAGTGAGAAGGTTGTCTATAAAAATATGCATAATTAAACTCTGCCAGTAGAACTCTACCAGCATGCTATATGTGGAATATTTTAGAAAGTCCCAGTCATGGATTGAATGTTTGATCAATATTTGACATGCTATTGTTCTTATTTTGCACTCTCCTTTATAACATATCAACAATAAGCATTTTCCCCAACTTCTCTATTTTCATTCAAGGAATGCATTAGCCCATCGCAAACTACAGTACAATATACTATGGAATTTTAGATGGACATAATTATAAATTGTCAATAGGAATAACTATAGAGACAATACGATATCCACTTTCTTTAGACGTAAGATTATTGCCCTTATGCTTAAGAGTATATTGCGGTTATATATAAAAAAAAATCCATGTCCAGAAAAGAGAATACTCCTCCAGATACTATAATGCAAATGACAATTTCTCAATAAAAAAGAGTTTTCCAAGAATCTACATTTTTATCTTTGAGCTAACCCTCCATCACTTTCTTTTGTTGCTGTAGGTGTTGTTGTTATTCATCAAGATCATCTTGTAGTGTGTGGGAAATCCTTTTTGGTTGATTTTGAAGTAACCATTTCGTGATCATTGCACTACCTCAAGGCTATAATCCAGGGGTGCTTGAAGCAAAATGCTAGATTTTCACATCTAAGAATGCTTCGTTCACTTTCAGCAATAGCATAAATTATGGAACTATATGTGGAAAGATCTATGTCACATAGATTTAAAGCCTTCCCATAGGGGATTGTGTGGAGCTGAAGATGATCCTTCTCCTCTTGTGCTAGAGTCACCTGGCATATAGATAGACATGAAAACATCAATATGTTAACAAAATGCATGATTGTTGCCCCTCTACAAATGTGTGTACATGGATACATCAACAACATGATGAAGAAATAAAAAACAAAAACCGCTAAACTAGGGCATGTTCCAAACTTTGGAAACTACCAATGGGTGTACTCCCAATCAACCAGTCATGCTGCTCGGATGGAAGAACCCTAGGAGAAGCACCTGTGCATGTGATGTACTATCATCAGGGCAGTACTATGATGCAGAACACTAGTCATCTGAACACCTAAAATCCATTGCATAAGGAGTCCCGTGGAGTGTACCTGGGCTTGCAGTTAGACTTGGTCAGTGCTTCCTTGGTATATGTCTTTGCCTTGGAGCAACCACATAATACTGCTACCACTCTGCAAGCATCCACACCACATACCAACACATGTGTATGCATGGATACATCAACAACATGGCGAAGAAAGAAAAAAACAACAACTGCTAAAGTAGGGCATGCGCCAAACCTTGGAAACTGCGAATGGGTGTGCTCCCAATCAACTAGTCGTGCTTCCTAGATGGAAGAACCCTAGGAGAATCACCTGTGCATGTGATGTAATATCATCAGGGAATTATTGTGACGCATAGCACTAGCCACCTCAGCACCTGAAATCCATTGCATAAGGAGTCTCGTGAAGTGTACCTGGGCTTGTAGTTAGACCCCGCTGGTGTTGCCTTAGTCTATGTCTTTGCCTTTGAGCAATCGTGGTAGATTGCTACCCATACAAAAGCATCCGCACCATATGTCAACACATGTGTATGCATGGATACATACAAAACATGGAGAAGAAAGAAAAAACAACAACTACTAAAGTAGGGCACGCGCCAAACCTTCGAAACTGCTAATGGGTGTGCTCCCAATAAACCAGTCGTGCTCCCCGGATGAAAGAACCCTGGGAGAAGCACTTGTGCATGTGATGTAATATCGTCAGGGTAGTATTGTGATGCAGAACACTAGTCACTTGAACACCTACAATCCATTGCATAAGGAGTCCCATGAAGTGTAACTTGGCTTGTAGTTAGACCTGGTTGGTGCTGCCTTGATCTATGTCTCTGCCTTGGAGCAATCGCGACAGACTGCTTCCCCTCTGTAAGCATTCATATCACATGTCAACACATGTGTATGCATGGATACATCAACAACATGACAAAGAAATATAAAAAAACAACTACTAAAGTAGGGCATGTGCCAAACTTTGGAAATTGCCAATGAGTGTGCTCCCAATCAACCAGTCGTGCTCCCTGGATGGAAGAACCTTGGGAGAAGCACCTATGCATGTGATGTGATATTGTCAGGGTAGTATTGTGACGCAGAACACTAGTCACTTGAACACCTGGAATCCATTGCATAAGGAGTCTCGTGAATTTTACCTGGGATTTTAGTTAGACCCGGCTGGTGCTTCCTTGGTATATGTCTCTGCCTTGGAGCAACTGCGGTAGAATGCTGCCCCTATGAAATCATCCAAACCACATGTCAACACATGTGTATGCATGGATACATCAACAACATGTAAAAGAAAGAAAAAAAAACAACTGATAAAGTAGGGCATGCGCCAAACCTTGGAAACTGCCAATGGGTGTGCTCCCAATCAACCAGTCATGCTCCTCGGACAGAAGAACCCTGGGAGAAGCACCTGTGCATGTGATGTAATATCTTCAGGGAAATATTGTGACATAGAACACTAGTCACTTGAACACTTGAAATCCATTGCATAAAGAGTCCCGTGATGTGTACCTGGGATTGCAGTTAGACCCGCTGGTGCTGCCTTGGTGTTATATTTTTAACATTAAGCTAGCATTATTAGGATATTTTCACTAAGAGAATAACAAGCATAGTAATCAAACAAAAGAGACAATGAACATAGTGTTTTTCCTTAAGGAAACCATAAATGGAGAAAACCCCACAATTTCCTCAGAGATAGAATCAGCACTAAAAGTAAAACCTCAAAACAGTAAGATGATCTCCCGATAGCAACAGCCTCTTTCTTCCTAGCCCCAATGTCTTCTTCTTCCTCAGCTATGCGCTACAACTGAGTGTGAGTGAGTGTGTGATAAATAGAGAGGCTAGCTCTCTATTTATACTAATTCTTGAATTGAATAAACCCAACTAGGGCTGACTTCACTAGGTGAGTCTAATAACCCTAGTGCCCTGAAACTGTGGGCACTTTAACCCTTAGATAAAAGGAGGGTTACCCACAATGACTTGAAATGAGTTTTTTACATTATAGATCCTCTTGATCGGAACATCGAGGCATGACATGAATCAATTGCATTACAAACAAATCCCAGAATAAACATCGGGGTACAAGACACAATATACATAGGTGAATACATTCCGAAGTTACAATTACATCAACACTCCCTCTTAACCAGGAAGGTATTCTTTCGACACAATTTTCAGCACTGGTCTTCTTCTCTCTATTGACTAGATCATCTCATCATATTCATCTTCAAGTTGTCCTCATATTCAAGTCATCATTGTCTTCAAGTCATCATCGTCTTCAAGTCTTCTTCATCTTCAAGTCATCTTCGTCTTCAAGTCTTCTTCATCACGGGATCTGCATCATCATGACCACTAGATCATCATTGCTGGATCATCACTGTATCATCAGCAAATCTGGATCATCACTTGATCTAGATCATCATCAAGTATGGATCATCATCACATCTGGATCATCACTTGATCTGGATCATCATCAAGTTTGGATCAGCGTCATCATCAGTGCTATCTCTCGATTCTTCTCGTCATAGGAAGTTCTATAGAGCCAACCCTTTTTCATGCTGGTTGTAGGCCTACCCTTCATGTAAGTCTTCATCAGCACTTATATCTGACTCTAAGTCAGAATGGCCAACCCAACTCTTACATCTGACCTCATCTTATGAGAAAGGCATGCCCAGCACTCACATCTGACCTCATCTTGTCAGAAAGGCCCAGCACTCACATCTGACCATGTGTAAACATATCATGCTAGAATGGCTCAGCACTTATATCTGACCATGTGTGAACACACCGCATTGGAAAGGATCTGCACTTACATCCTACCATGTTCGAAAACAATGCATCGGAAGGGCTCGGCACTTATAGTCTACCATGCTCAAAAGCACCGCATTGAAAAGAATCAACACTTACATTTGACCATTCTTGAAAGCACAGCATCAAAATGGCCTTGCACTTACATCCGACCATGTTCGAAAGAACCGCATCGAAAGGGATCTTAGTCCCAGACTGAGGATTCTTGGTAATTGACCAGGTGCCTCCATTCTCCCAGAGAATGGCATCAACCCTTATATCTGATCAAGTGGGAACAACTCCCTCAATCACATTAGAATGGCCATGGGCTCACATCTGATCATGTAATACTACATCATACAGTCATATTAGAATAGCCCTCGGTCCCAGACTGAGTTTTCCTGGTAGCTAACCAGGTGCCTCCATTCCAATAATGGCATTTAGCCCTTACATCTGATCATGTAGGGACCAATCCTATAGTCACATTAGAATGTCTTAGCATTCATATCTGACATGTAAGGAACCAAATCCTCTCACCATGACAGAATGGCTCAGTGCTTACATATGACCATGGAAAGAACCTAATCCTCTCACCATGTCAGAATCGCTCTCGGTCTCATCATTTTCCCTTGGAGGGAACCTCGATCGGGAGAACACCAAGCTTCTCCCTGAAGTACTCAAACTTCACTCTAGCTAATGGATTTGTCAATACATCAGCTATCTGTTCCTTCGTCGAAACATACTGGAGCTTCACTGCTCCTCTCTGCACCATATCCTTGGTACAGTGATAATTGATCTCGATATGCTTCAACTTGTCATGGAACACAGGGTTCTCTAACAACTTCACACAACTTTGGTTGTCGCAATATATACAAGTAGCATCCATCTAGAGATCAAATAAATTAGATAGTAGCTTCCTCATCCATACTACCTCACAACTAGTTGAACAAGCTGCAACATACTCTACTTCAACTGTACTCAGTGCCACACAGGATTGCTTCCTACTAAACCAAGAGATCACACATGATCCCATACTGAAGCAACATCCTAAAGTGCTCTTCCTATCGATGGAACTTCCTACCCAATATGAACCAACATAACCCTCTAGGTTAATCTTTTGATTTGCCTCGTACTTGATCCCATAGTCAACTGTACCCTTCAGGTAACTCAAAATATGCTTTGCAGCAATCAAGTGAACATGTCTCGGATCTGTCAAGAACTAGCTCAAGGTGTTCACAGCAAAGCAAATATCTATTCTTGTGTTCATCAAGTACATCAAGGACCCAATCATCTGACAATACATCATAGCATCGACCATCTCTAATGAAGCATCACTCAATAGCTTCAGGTTCGATGCCATAGGCATGGTTATGGCCTTGCAGTCCATCATTCTGAATCTCTTCAGGATCTCTACTGCATACTTCCCTTGTCCAAGGAAGATCCCATCCACATTCTGCCACACCTCCATGCCTAAGAAATAGTGCATCATTCCCAAGTCTTTCATTTCAAAGTTGGCAGCAAGTTTCCTCTTCGTATCAGCAATCAACCCATCCATACCTGTTACAAACAGATCATCCACATACGGTAGGAGTATCACTGGATTGCCATCTTCAACCTTGTAGTAGAGGTTGAAATTTTCTTTACTCTTGGTAAATCCCAAACTGGATAGGAAACCATCAATTCTACCATACCATGTCCTAGGTGCCTGTTTCAAACCATACAGGGCTTTCTTCAATCTACATACATGAGACTCTGTCATGTGTCTCAAAACCGAGTGAGTGATCCACATACACTTCCTCTTCTACTACACCATTCAAGAAAGCAGTCTTGATATCGATTTGGTGTATCTTCCATTTCATCACTGTAGCCAGAGAAAATACCGATCTAATGGAAGTGTATCTGGCTACAGGTACAAAGGTTTCTTCATAATCTATTCCTTATTTCTAGGAGAAACCACGAGCCACAAATATTTCTTTATGTTTCTCGATGCTGCCATCTGCAGCATGCTTGATCTTGTATATCCATTTGGAAGTTACAATGGACTTCCCTCCTGGTCTTGGGACAACATCTGAAACATCATTCTTCATGATCGATACTCTTCGATCATAGCATCCTTCCACTCTTTTCGTTCTGCCGCTTCTTCATAGTTGGAAGGTTCTTTATCAATAATGTCACATAGTAATGCTACGTAACTAGAACATGATCTAGTTCTCTTTGTTCCTCTAGGTGTTTCTTCTGAAGCTCCATATCTTTCTGCACCTTGGATAATTTCACATACCCAAGCAGGGTTCCTCTTATGAGGATTATTCTCCAGAGGTGGATCTACAGGTTCTTGAGGTTCTTCTAGTTCTTGATCTTCTTCTTGAATTTATTCGTTCATGATTGTATTATGAATTCTAGGTTCTCTTCTTTCTTCAGGTTCTTCAGCCAGTTTCTTCCTGGATTTGATGTTGGTTGAATCTTTGTCAAATGTTACATCTATGATAATGTCAATCTTCTTGAACCCTGGGAAGTATATTCTGTAAGCCTTCGAGCTTTTAGAGTATTCCAAAAATATACCCTTCTTTCCTCAAGGATCTAATTTTTTCCTCTTCTCTTTTGGAATGTGAATGTACATTGGACGTCCGAATATTCTGAGATGGATGACTTCTAGTTTCTTGCTGGAGAAGACTTCTTCAGGAGTCTTGTTCTCGAGTACTCTGTGTGGAGTACAGTTCTGTACATACACTGCTATTCTGGAAGCTTCTGCCCAAATATGCATAGGAAGATCTTGATCATGAGGGATTGCTCTTGCATCCTCCATGATAGTTCTATTCTTCCTTTTTACAATCCCATTATTTTGTGAATTATAAGGATTGGACAACTCCCTCTTGATCCCTGAGTCTTTACATATCTCTTTGAATTCATTCGAAGTGAATTCTCCACCATTATCTGATTGAAAGGTCTTGGTATTCTTTTCAGTGTGGTTCTCGATCAAGGCTTTGAATTCCTTGAACTTACTAAATACTTCATCTTTGTTCTTCATAAAGTATATCCATGCCTTTCTATAAAAACCATCAATAAAAGAAACATAGTATGCATAACCGCTTAGTGAACTGGATGACATAGGACCGCACACATCGGAATGGATCATTTCCAAGAATCCTTTTTCTTTACTCTTACTACATGGAAATGTCTTCTTTGTGTTCTTCCCTTTTGCACATCCTTTGCACACACCTTCATTTTTTGTCTGCATTTGTGGGAGACCTTCAACAGCTTTGCTTGCAAGTGGTAGTGCTCTGTAATGCACATGTGCAAGCCTTCTATTCCAAAGCTCATTTGGTTCTACTGAGTCATGAACCAAATCTTGTTCTAGATGGCCCTTCAATTTGTATATGCCTTCTTCTTGTTCCCCAATCACTACTGCATCATCAATGGTCTTTCCTTTTGGATACGTGATGACTTGACCATCTATAAATGCAACCCTCATTTCTTTTACATCTAATGCAGATATGGAGAGGAGATTCTTCTTTAGTCCTGGTAAAAAAAATACTTCCTTCATTGTCATAGACTTTCCAGAGTCTATCTTATAGGAGGATTCCCCACTACATTTTATTGGATAGTGGTAGACATATCCAAGTTTCACCTTTTGAGGTTATTCATCTTCAAATAAATTCACAAAGGATTCCTTGAATCGTGTCATGTGCTTGGAAGCACCACTGTCTATAAGCCAATCATTGCTTCCATGTGTGATAGTTCCCGTGAGAGCGGAGATTAGAACATATTCTTCATCACCGACTTTTAGGTTTCTCTTTATGGAAGGTTCATCATCCTCTATAGCATGATCATGATGTCTTCTTTTGTTTCCCTTCTTATTGTGAGAGCTACTTTTATTTTAGGATAGTCTCTAGCAAAATGTCCTCTTTCATCACATGTATAGAAAATATACTTAGACAAATCTCTAGGCTTTCTAGAGTTATTATTTTGATGAGAGTACTTACTTCTGTGGTGGCTAGGTTTGGATTTCTTGGATTGTACTGTGAGAGCTTGATCTTCACTTCCCATCTTTTCTTCTCGAGCTGCTATCCGAGCTTTTTCTTGAGAGCATTCTTCCCATAGTCTGATGAACTTGACTAACTTCTTTCTGGCACAAATCCCTTGAATAAAGGAGTCCCATGACCTAGGGAGACCATTCAAGGTGGTCATTACAATCTCTGCATTCTCCACTTCTTCATCTACTGCTTCAAGTTTTGCTTTGATTTGGGAGACCCTTGTGAAGTACTACTGATGGTTTATGTATTCTGGATCTTCACGTTCTTCAATTGGTTCCTCAAATTCATCTTCCGGTTTATGTTCTTCCCTTCAAACAATTTGGTTAGGGCATCAAACATAGATTTAGGTGTATTAAGGGAGGATACCTATGGTATGAGGTGATCCTTAATTGAATAAGCAATGATCCTCTTTCCCATAACCAACTTCTTCTTATGTAAGGTTGTAGCCTCATCTCCCTCTAGAACTAGAACCTCCTCATGGATGTAGGAGTCGAACTCATTTTCTTCCAAAACTAGGGAGATCCTATACTTCCAGGCTCAGAAGTTATTAGCTCTCTCAAGCTTTTCATCAAGCTTGGTATGATGAGACATATTAACTAAGAAACTCAAATGGAAATACAAAATATTTAGATTTGACTAGGTCAAGATGTCAGATTTGGATTTGGAGTTGAAATCCTGCAGTGTTGGTTCATGAGTAGATTAGGGTTTTTATTTTCCGGAGTTCTATCCAATCAAATGATTTGAATTTGATCCCTAAATTCGATTTTGGGGAGGAGACAATCCAGGCCTAGGTTCACTGAAAAATTCTTCTTCGGTGAAAATTCCTAATTTCCCACAGTAGTGTCGGGTCCAAAACTGAAAAACCTCAGAATTGGATTCTGCTTCGACAGAAATATGTGCCCTAAGGATGAGAGTTAATATAACCTTATTTTACTAAAAAAATATGGAGGAAAATCCACAATGTAGGAAGCCCCGGTTCCCGCAACTGCACAGTGTCTTCTTTTCAGGTTAGCTATGATACCTTGTTCGATTTTTAACATTAAGCTAGCATTATTAGGATCTTTTAGCTGAGAGAATAACAAGCACATAAATTAAACACAAGAGACAATGAACACAGTGTTCCTCGGGGAAACCATAAATGGAGAAAACCACGCAACTTCCTCAGAGATAGAATCAGCACCACCCAAAATAGTAAGATGATCTCCTGACAGTAGCAACCTCTTTCTTCCTAGCTCCAGTGTCTTCTTCTTCCTCAACTATGCGCTACACCTGAGTGTGAGTGAGTGTGTGATAAATAGAGAGGCTATCTCTCTATTTATACTGATTCTTGTCTTGAATAAACCCAACTAGGGACGACTTCACTAAGTGAGTCTAATAACCCTAGTGCCCCGGAACTGTAGGGATTTTAACCCTTAGACAATAGGAGGGTTACCCACAATGACTTGACATGACTTGTTTACATTATAGATCTTCCCGATCGGAACATCGGGGCATGACATGACTCAATTACATTACAAACACATCTTGGAATAAACATTGGGGTACAAGACACAAGATACATAACTGGATACATTCCGAAGTTACAATTACATCAACACTTGGTCTATATCTTTGCCTTAGAGCAACCGCGGTAAACTACTGCCCCTCTTTAAGCATCCACATTGCACATCAACACATGTGTATGCATGGATACATTAACAACATGGGGAAGAAAGAAAAAGCAACAATTGCTAAAGTAGGGAATGTGCCAAACCTTGCAAACTACCAATGGATGCGCTCCCAATCAACCAATCATGCTCCCCAGATGGAAGAACCCTAGGGGAAGCACCTATGCATGTGATGTAATATCGTTAGGGCGGGATTGTGATGTAGAACACTAGTCACCTGAACACCTGGAATCCATTGCATAAGGAGTCCCTTGAATTTATTAGAGGAAATTCGAGGTCTAAAATGGGCCTCCTAAGGAAAATAATAAAATAATAGTTAAAATAATAAAATAATAGTTAAAATAATAAAATAATAGTTAAAATAATAAAATAATAGTTATTAATTTTGGAGGAAGAATGAAAAAAACTAATTTTTGTGTTCATATTTTTGACATATATCCTTGTATTTTTACTCAAAGTATGAGTGAGAGAGCTCATTGGATGAAGAATTTAATTCCACATCCAACGAGTATGCACACTGCATGCTTTTGATGGACCCTGCTACCCCAAAAACAAGAAATACCTGAAAAAAGGTGATGATGACATCATCATCACGTTTTTTCAGGTATTTCTTGTTTTTGGGGTAGCAGGGTCCGTCAAAAGTATGTAGTGTGCATACTCGTTGGATGCGGAATTAAATTCCTCATCTAACCATTTCTCTCGCTTGAAATTTGAGTAAAAACACAAGGAGATATGTTGAAAATACGAACAAAAAAAGTAGTTTTCTTTTATGACAAAGATGTCAATTCAACCATTATGGTTGACTCATTTTATTGAAATTGTATTGGTTCTTGAATTCCAACTCACAAAATTTATTGTTGGAATGTTTTCTTATAAGGCCCATTTTAGACCCCAAATTTCCTCTAATGGTACCTGGGCTTGCAGTTAGATCTGGCTGGTGCTGCCTTGGTCTATGTCTCTGCCTTGGAGAAACCGTGGTAGAATACTGCCCCTCTGCAAGCATTCACACCGCATGTAAACACATGTGTATGCAAGGATACATCAACAACATGGCGAAGAAAGAAAAAACAACAACTGCTAAAGTAGGTCACATGCTAAACCTTGGAAACTTCCAATGGGTGTGCTCCCAATCAACTAGTCATGCTCCCCAGACGAAAGAAGCCTGGGAGAAGCACCTGTGCATGTGATGTAATATCGTCAGGGAATTATTGTGACGTAGAACACTAGTCACCTGAACACCTAAAATCCATTGCATAAGGAGTCCCGTGAAGCATACTTAGGCTTGTAGTTAGACCCGGCTGGTGTTGCCTTGGTCTATGTCTTTGCCTTGGAGAAACCACAGAAGAATGTTGCCCCTCTGCAAGAATCCGCACCACACGTCAACACATGTGCTTGATTGGATACATCAAAGACATGACGAAGAAATAAAAAAAAACAACACATAGATATTTTCAATAAATACAACTGAACTGAGACAATTGATGGTGTAATGTTGGAGTGAGGACGACCCCTCTTTTTGAGATATTGAAACTGGAAAGGATCATATTCAGATGCGTGGATATTCAAATCAATTTCCAAGCTGCTACTTTTCTTAATTCTTTTGCCTTTCCTTTTGGGGCTAAGGAAGCTTTTCTTCCTCTTCAGAGATGACTCAAAAGCACCCAAGCTAATGGTGAAGTCAAAGTCCATAATATGAAGAGTGTTGGCCTCATCCAACAATTTTTTAACTAGACCAACCAACTGCTTGGTCTTTATCAATGTACTAGGAGGACTGTTTCTAAGCAGGTCTAGGTAGACAAACAATTCTTACCTAGCTAATTAAAGTCCCTCAACATCTAGGTCAACATTATCAGTGGCTATAAATGTTATATCACCATCTACATGTAAGTTTGGTGCCTCTATCTCGTGAGGGGTATCAAATGAAGCATGCATTGCATCATGATCTAGTACTGGGCTTGAATCTCCTAATGGAAAATACAACCAATATACCTTTATAGCATGCTTGCACATGTTTCTGTGAATAGACCATGGGCAATCACACGCTATAAAATTTGCATGATCCCAAGTGACAAGTTATTTCTTATGAGGATTTGTATGACTCCTCACCCAATAGGCATGAGATATTCTCTCATGAGGGCAATAATCACTATCAAGGATTCTTTTTGCTCTTTCCATTGAATATTCGAGCCGCTTCTCTTTCCTGTAGTTGTTCAAGTATCCTTCTTCTTTTAGAATTTCTTTGAACTGATACATAGCTTCGACATTTGTCAAGAGCACATATAATAACTAATCCATTTGACGAGCACATTTCTTCCATCGATCTGAGAGAAAGTTGGTATTCAGGTAACAATGGTAGGACTCTACAGCATTGTTGGTCTCTTTATTTGCATGCAAAAAGTCATGGCAGCCTTTCACCCACATCCCTGAAAGTAAAAAAACAAGTTAGTGGAAATATATGGTAATTATGAAACACTTAAGAAAAAACACAAGAAAGAGTCGTCTGCACTTACGAAACTTATCACCAGAAACCCAATTCTTATTGAGATAGTCTAGGAATTTCCCCTCATCAACAAATTCATTGAAAAATCCTTGTATTGCAATAGTCACATCATCGTTGGAACAATAATTCATAATATAACCTAACTTACTGAACATTACACTTTCCATGTCTGGACTAGTGGCCAAGTTATTGACGTTTTTGAGCCATGCCCTTTGTACATGCCAAACGCACAATATAACTTCACACTCTGTCACCCTCCTGCAATGTTTGATGGGTTAAAGTGACACTTTTTTCATAAAAAAGATAAGTTAAAATGAATAGTAATGATAATGAATATACCTCAATGCAACTATCTCAACCAATGCATCATCAACCATGAAGGCATTGGGTTTCCAATCAGGACGGAGCTGGTAACACCTATTCATAAGCTGCTCCAACCAAAGTGCAATATCTTCAGTTGTATTCCACGATGAAACAACCCATGCAACTGGCACCACACTTTGTTGTGCATCAAATGCAATTAGTGTGTAAAGCTGGTACTGCCATACTCAAACAAGATAAGAAGTGAAAACTGTTATTTATTAAATAAATTGAATGGCTTAATATTGGATAATCATATTAAAAAAACACAGACAACACACATACCCTGTATTTATTAATACTAAATGTTGAGTCCATGGCTATTAAGCTGTTATGACATAGCTTGACCATTGTCTCCAACATCCATTTTGTTTGGATTCAAATTATGAAAGGCACGCCTGCATCATTGGGCTTTTGCTATAAGAAAAAATCCTCTTTATGTTTTTGGTACCAAATATTAACACTCATCTCATCCTTTTTATGGAGTTGATAGTTTCCTTTGCTCAATCGGTAGTAGATGTTTGTAACATCCTTTCTACTCAAGAAGAAATCCCTATCCCGAGATTTCACATCCAAGTTAACATGTTTCTTTATGTGCATTTTGCAAACTGAGTCAACTGGCACCTCCCAAAAAAAGAAACTTTCGACATATGAGACTATGTCCCTTGAGAGCTTAGGCTTATGCATAGACCTAGCCTCGCTTGAAGTGTCATGCAAACCACGACAAGGCCACCCTTGTTTATCTTAATGCTCATATAGATTATATGTCAATATCGCAGCCTTAGGATTTTGAACCATAACCTTAACAATAAAATGGCATTGGAAACCCCTCTTCTTGGCAAATGAGGCCCTACATTTAGCTGGTTGTTCTCTTTTGTCCTCCGGGCCATAACAACATGCATAACTACATAAAACAAATTTCCAGTGTCAGTACAGACAACAAATTATAAATTCAATATCATTAACTACATCTAATAATACATTCTTGAGATACTTACACTTCATAACTCAATGCAGAAGAATCATTTTTCCTTGGTTCTTTCTTTTTTCATCAGATGAAACTACATGGAGCATCGGCGTTCATTTCTTCCCCCCTAATGAAGTCGGATACTCTATGGGACGGGATTTTTGCAACACGATCAAAACTTCCATTTGATCGATCAATTTCAGACCAAAGAATATCTTTGGAGGAAAAGGTTAGCATGCGTTTAGGGTCTTGCATTTCAAGTTGTATGATAGCCTTACATTTTCCTTGCTTGCCCATTTTGAATAAATTCCTACAAACAATGTGCAAACACAACACATTAATGAAAATAAAACAAAAAAATAGTTATATTTAAAAACATGTTTGCAATTTATACGACATGGAAGGCTCCATGAACCATTCTTTATAGTGAACTTAACAAATTACCTAAGAAGCAAGAAGCATAACAAATCCCACATGGTGTAAGTGGTGTTTCAACACAACCTAACCCTAGTAGGGGTGCATGCGTCATAAAGAATGAAGGAAATGATATTACTAGATCCAAATCAAACATTATCCCCAAGGATTTGTATAAGGGAAAGTTCACAGAGCTTATTGGTTGTATTAATATATAATTAATAGAAGCTTGGTTAATTAATGTCCATAAGTGTTTTGGGTTCAAATATCACTATTAATCACCAGGCGTGTTTGATAAATTTCCATCTTAAGCAAAGTGCCACACTATGGTTAGATAAAGTGGAAAGATATATAAGGGATTTTGCATATGTAGTTGCATGGTAATTGTTTAGGGAGAAATTCTATTGAAATACCTATCATATTACTATATATCGCCATAGATAGGAAAATGCAATCCACTTCTTGACTTGGGGCAAGGTCACAATGGGAAAGTATTAGGTGAAGGGTGTTATAATATTATACATTAGGGGATCACCTAATACCAACTTGGTTTAATGTACTAATCATGTGTGTTTTCAATTGGTTTTAACCTCTAATAAACCATTGAACACCTTTATATTATCCATAGATGATTCTAAAACCTAGCTATCTAAATATTAGAAATCTTGATTTGTGTCTTTTCACCTAATCGGTCCAAGATCGTGGAGGTTCATTTGTCCAAAGTCCATGATATGATAAAGTGAGAGTGTACTAGATCACCTAGGATTGCCACAACATTTTTAACTACAAGAAACATAACTATGTAAGGATCCCCAAAATAGACATAATGACTTATCTGTCCTTGGCCATAATGGAACTTAGTTTTCGATAGACATTCTAGTTTCCATTATTTGAACTTAACACTGTTTTTTCCTAACAGAAACTCCCCATTTTGAGCTGGAATGGGGTCAATCTCCTGGGACATGTTGCTCTTGGGATTCTTAGGTAGAGCCATACATAATGCAATGTAAATTGAACCTATATCAGCAATGGTAAGCTTCCATAGGTCTATGGACCACATCCCAACCAACAAATTTAAATGGAAAGCCTAGAGGAAAACATGGCTCAATATTAGGTCCTAATATGCGCACAAGTCATGACCTCCAAGTGCCATTGGCTCAAACCCATAAGTTTAATCTTCACAGACAAAATGCTATCTTCGTGCCAATAATAAATAAAACATTTTTGTGCCCTATTGGAACTTGCATCTTGCCACTATTGAGGACTTGGGTGAACTTCCATCCCAAGGAGGAAGGGATGAGTACTCAAAGTGAGTCTTGGTGCTTCAGTAAGCACTCCATTACTTACTGCAGGGGGGGTTACATATTACAATTGTAGCAATACTATTGGAACTTGGAAGGAAAGATGACAGGGATTAAGTTTTCTAGATCTAAATACCCAACATAAATGCCTACAGTTAAAGTATGCTCTTGAATAGCTTAGCTAGTAGTAGAACAACTATTGCACTCTATTGCTAGTAGCAGGTCAATTATTGCATTAACCTTGACCTTCTTTCCAACTATTTTCATAGAACCAACAAAAAGCATGTATTTATGCAGAGATCTCACCACTGGTTTGTCCTTGGGCATAACAAAACTTGTTATTTGGATGGCATTGCCACTTTCAATATTGTGTGGTTAGACTTGAAAAACAAGTCCATTCTAATTATTCGTCGGTGAAGTACTTTACCAAGTCTGATCTTATCTCCTCTCAAGCTATGAGGGTTGGGTTGGGTTGGTCAACTAGCCCTTGTCCATCAGGGAGCCCTTAAGATCTTCCTACATATTATGGAGAATACATATTTTAAAACAAAGGTAATTTGATTTATGTATTACAATAGTAAGACAATGTAATCTTATTTAAATCATAAAATAGGGTTTAGTATTCAAAGGGAAAATTAACTTTCTTTTGAAATGTATTCCATGACCAATCAGTTGCAGATACATATCAATTTGAAACAAAAGAAACTCAAACTGATTATATTTGTGGGCCATTCCTCTGCAAGGGCAGTTGCAACCTTGGTCACACTATGGGTACTAGAAAAGAGACTAAAGAAAAGTTCTCCTTTGTGTATCACATTGAAGCATAACTCTCCATTTTGTGTCACATTTGGTTTCCTTTTAGTGGGAGATAAAATACTTGTTGAAGTGGTTGGCCGTGAGAACTGGGGAGGCAACTTTGGTCACGTGGTTTCCAAACATGATATTGTTCCACGGATGCTTCTTGCACCCTTGCAGTCAATTTCTAAGCCCTTGATTGATATTTTTCCATATTGGCAGGGCATACATGTACCTGATTCTTTTGTTCAAAATTCTTGTAGGGCACTTCTTAATAATGTCCTTGATTCTCTAAGGGAGTCAGATGAGGATGTCAAGAGAAGCCCTTATAGGCCTATTGGCACTTATATGTTTTGCTCAATCAATGGTTCCACTTGCATTGAAAACTTCGAGACAATTTTAAAGATGCTTCATTGGACAATGCAAAGATAGGAAACTTCTTTGGATGAGATTGTACATGACTGCCTTTTGTTGGGACCAGAAATGGTCCCTTTTTTACCATCCTTATTCACCTCTTTTTGCCTTATCCTACCCTATTGTGCATGCCAAACAGATGTTTTTCCCTCACTCTGCTCCTCAAGTCACAAAGGTATGATTAATTATTGCCTTATTTTATTAATAATTAGGATTGTGGTAATTAAGGCTCTATATCTTGAAAAGGTGCTAATATATGATGGTTTATAAAGGTATTTCAAGATATAGAGAATGCAGGTATAATGGGATGAACATGCTAAGGGAAGGGTGGACATTAATTTCTTAAGTTGATCGCCATCCATCCTACCATTGCCCAAAGAATGCAGTCGCAGTATATTATTCCAGGCAAAGCTGTACAAGGGTAGCTGCAATAGAATGCGACATATTTGGAAGGCAACAGTGCTCCACTACTCGTGTATAGTTTTGATCTACAGATATCATTATTTCTAGGTCAATTAACAGTCTCCTTATATTTCCTACTCTCATCCTGCCAAGGCTATAACAGTTGTTGTAATTAAGGCTTCCTGAAGATCAGAGATCTTCATGGCTACCCAATAATAGGGATAGGATGTTATGATTGGCATTGTCTAAATATGGGGAACTATTCTGAGCCAGGAGTTGAACCCTAAACCAAATTATTGTATTAGCTGCTACTGAGGTTGTGTGTTTGATCTGCATTTTTAATACAAGGATTTACTTCAGATATTAGTGTTTTAACATGCGTTACTCCCAACATCTCTATGTAAAGGATAGGCCCACATTCCCACAGGGATTCTGAGTTAAATTAGGAATTTTAATTACTATGTTGAGTGATGTTGTGTTAATTCCATTTTCTCATAGTAAGCTGCAATAGTCGTGGATTTACAATGTGTTACTAATTGCATCTCTTGGAAAGCTATACTGGTATGGTGTGATAGTCGAATGTATAGGTAATTGTTCCTTATGCAACTGCGTGGTAGCTGTAATAGCCCTACTCATCCCTAGATTTTTTAATTGTTGTTTCCATAGATCCTTGCAGTTTTCTTCTTTGCTTTTATGGTTGTAGAATTTCATTCATGTACTTTGAATTCATAGAATAGTTGAACTCAATTCTTGTACTCTGAATTTCTAGAATAGCTGAACTTAATTCATTTCTTTTGGATTTCTGGAATAATCAGATCAAGATAGTTGGGTAAATCATTAGATGGTTTGGTAAACAGGATTTCATTTTCTGCAAAAGTAATCTAGATGTGATTTCATGAATCTTTCAATTTTAGATCAAGAACAGTAGAAGGTAATTGTGGTTGTAGTCTTTAGAAGGTAAACTAGATTAAGTTGATCCTTGGGATGAACGTAGATGAGCAGAGAATAGGATTTTTTACTTACAACAACTCAGTGTTTAAGCATATATAGTGCATGTTATCCTTGAAATAAAATACTTCCTTGGGTTGACAATAAATATTGCACAGTTCGTATGTTAGCTGTTACTAACTTGCATATTGGGTGCCCAACATTTTTCGTCATTGCCGAGGAAGGATTAGCATTAAACACTATCATAGTTGCATCCTGTAATTGTTTCTATTTAGTCTCCTTCAGTTTTTCATTGGAATGATTTGGGTTGCATGAATATGAGAAGGGTGAATCGTGATCATCTTACAAATCCCGAAACCCCACAAAACACTAACATTGCAGGTGGTCAAGGTCATGGGAAAGGTTGATAATTGGGGAGAAGAACATTCATTGATGATTTGGTTGATAGAACCAAATCTTATACCAAGGCTCTCTATCAAGAAACACCTATTAGAAGAAGTCCTCCCAATCCTGGAGTACCAGCATCAAGCTCTACAGTGGAGAACACGTGAGTAGCTACAACACCCTCGAATATCCCTGCAGAGGAGGATAGAGTTAGCACTATAGGATCTGCTGATCAAGATCTGATCTATCACATTAACGGGAAGGTTGTAACTGAAGAAGAGTGGACATAGTTCCATCAGAAATTCGTTGATCAGTGGATGAACAAAGAGGAGAAAATAGAGGAAGGTATGAGTAACAAACACGAATCTGAAGCAGAAGAGGTAATGGGAGAAAATCATCAACATGAAGGCAATTCCCTGCCTAAAGGGACAGTGGATACACTTCAATTCCCAATTAAACAAATAGAAGGGATAGCCCCTATGAAAAATATATCATCGTCGATGTTGCCCTGCTTTTATGGAAAAGAGGAAAAGGATCCAGATGAATTTCTGTTCGAATTTGATATCCTCTGTCGCAATTATGATTACACCACCAATGCACAGAAGTTGAAACTCTTCCTTACCACTCTAAAGGAAAATGCATTGCGTTGGTTTATGTGTCTAGGAGGTAGAACTGTCACTAATTGGGACAGAATGGAATACGTGTTCCTGGAGAAATATCAGGAGTATTGCAATACCAAAGACAAGAGAGAAGAATAGTTTAAAATGGTACAGAAGGATGATGAAAGTCTGGAATACTTTGTCAAGAGGATCTTATATAATGTGTAGAGAGCTCGACAGACGAATATGGGGTTAGATTTTCTCAAAATAATCCTACTTCACGGGATTAGGGATGATTGCCTAGATATTTTAAACCTGTTAGGAAAGGGGGATATCTCCAAGGAGTCTTTCGAGAAAATTGTGGAATTGTGTAAAAGGTACTCTAGGGGGTCTTCTAACAATAATAGGCGGGACAAGTGAGACAAGATAGAATTTAATGTCTTCGACAAAACTTAGAAGTCATCTAATGGAGGAGCCACCCATACGGAGATAAGAAACCTCCTTGAATTTAAAAATAGAAATGATAAGCTTTATCTCCTAGGAAATAGACATCCTAAGGGCAAAGCAGAAATAGGCAGTAGAGGATCTCACACTAGGTGTGTTATGTCCTTGATGTAGAAAGAACCACCCTTTGAAGGAGTTCTCGCTTGACAATGTAGAAGTGTGTCAGCTGTGTGAGCTGAACCATGGCACAAAAGAATTCCTGTCACTTCCCCAAGTGAAGGCTTTTCTGCAGGCATCAACTCCAGAGGTGGAACCAGCCTACTTTATTGCACAAAAGAAGCCCTGGCATCCTTGAATAACATGAATAATTGGAATAATATGCATAATATGAATACACAATTTTATTCATATTATTCTAATCCTTAATGGTACCCCTCTCAACCTTCAATGAAAATTTTTAACTCTTTGAACCCCTGGGTTCAGCCACCACACCAACCAACTTATTGGTCTCTTAGATGGAGGAATTTCCATCAAGGAACCAGTTTCTTCAACAACCTCCACATCAACCATTTTCTCAATAGCAATACCCTCCTCAATATCCTCATCCTTATCATTGGTTGTAGCTGCAATTATAGAACAATGCTTCTCCCAATATGCCTATACGACCTCAGATGCCTGCTCAAGCTAATCCTAACCCAAATAATAAAATAGTCCATCAATTTGAGACTGTCAACATGCCTGCTTACTCCCTTACTCATGTTCCCTGCAACGATATTTGCGTACGATCAGGAAAGGTAGTGGAGCCTTTGATTATTGAGGATGTTCCATCTCCTATGCAGGAAGAAGGGGTGCACCCACAACATTTATCCAATATGACCCCCATCATTGAAGATGCTGAACATCCTACTAATGTGTCGGCTGAAACACAGAATAATACACCCAGCGATGCACAACCTACTTAGCTGATTAGGCAACCATTGTACCCTGAAATATTAATGCTACCAAAAGCAATGGGACAACCTCAGTTTAACCTATTAGGAGAGTTAAAGAATCTTTATGTTAAAATTTCCCTCCTTCAAGCTCTTCAAGATGTACCTATCTATGCTAGAACTGTTTGGGATCTGTGCACAAGGAAACCAAGAAGGAAACCCAAGGATCCTCCCAATGTTCATGTCATTGGAAAATTATCTACATTAATAATGAGAAAAACCCTTATGGCCAAATATGACGATCCTGGGAACCCCATTGTCACTGTGCAGATTGGGAATACACAGATATCCAATGTACTAGTAGATATAGGAGAAACGATTAATGTCATGACGATTGAAACTATAAGAAAACTTGGGATCACTAATCTTAGGCCAACCCCCACCATTTTAGAACTAGCAGATAGATCCAAAATTAAACCTGAAGGAATTTTGGATGATCTCATCATCTTAGTTGATTCTTGGGAGTACCCTACTGACTTCTTTGTTTTACAACCTAATTCGTAGCTAGGAGGACACCCACTGATATTGGGAAGGTTGTGGTTAGCCATAGTTGATGCTTGCAATAGCTACCGATCTGGGTCTATGACCATATCATATGGCACCGAGATAAAGAACCTCACTCTCTATCCTCTAGCTCGACCGAGCCTAGAAGTTGAAACTCCTTGATGGCTGGATCCAGAGGAAGAAGAGGGCGTTCAACCATTATTAATGATAGGGAAGACTTTAACCTTTAAGGATGAAACTGAAGACGATGCCATTAATAATTTCATCAGTGAACCCACTTTGGTCAATAAAGAAATTTATCAAATCCTGAATATTACTCTAGGTGAGGAAGAACAAGAAAATCTCACGGAAGAAGCATTAGTCAGTGACACGCATATAGTTCCAGTATTGAAAAATTTGAGAAGTATTCCTATCGAGGTAGAGTCTGGAAAAACCCTGAATATTAACCTCGGCCTCTCCCTAGATAAACAGAAGCACCTGATCAGTCTCTTAAAAGAACACAAGGGGGCATTTTCCTGGCAGTACACAGACATGAGGGGTATTCCCTCTAACATGTGCACCCATCATATTTATATTAAAAGTGACTCCTGGCTTGTGTGCCAGCCTCAATGATGAATGAACCCCAATATTAGGGACATAGTGAAGGAAGAGATTAAGAAACTCTTGGAAGCAGGATTTATATACCCTATTTCAAAAAGTGAGTGGGTGTCCCCACTCGTAATAGTCCCCAAGAAAAATGGTAAATGGAGAGTCTGCGTGGAGTATAGAGAGATGAGCAAGGCAACACAAAAATATCATTTTCCCTTGCCTTTTATCGATCAAGTACACAACACCTTATCAGGGAAGAAGTTCTTCTCCTTCCTGGATGGGTTTAGCAGGTACAATCAAATTCAGATTGCTCCTGAAGACCAAGATAAAACTACCTTCACCTGTCCCTGGGGAATGCTTGCACACAGAGTGCATCCCTTTGGCTTGTGCAATGCACTAGCAACATTTCAAAGAGCTATGATTGGAATATTTTCAGAATTAGTTAATGATAGTATGGAAATTTTTATGGAAGATTTTACTCCTTATGGCAAAGATTTTGAAGAAGCATTGAAAAATTTGGAAAAGGTTTTAACTCGCTATGAATAGACCCAGCTCGCTTTAAGCACTGAAAAGCGCCATATGATGATGAGTGAAGGAGTAGTATTGGGGAATTTCATCTCGGCTAATGGCATTCAGGTGGATCCCTCAAAAATCAAGGTAATAAAAATAATACCTACTACTGCAACTCAAAAAGAAGTGCGAAGTTTCTTAGGACATGTTGGATATTACCGAAGATTTATAGAAATTTTTTCCAAAATTGCCTCTCCTTTGTTTCACTGTTGACAAAGGATGTGCAATTTTTTTGGAATGAAGCATGCCAAACAGCATTTGTTAAGCTTAAGGAGAATTTTTCCACAGCTCCCATCTTAAGAGGACCCAATTGGACCCTGCCCTTCCACATTTCTTCAAATGCTTCTGATACTGCCATTGGAGCAGATTTAGGACAGCAGGATGGTCAAGTACCTTATGTAATTTATTATATTAGTAAAAACTTATCGCCTACTGAACTTAATTATATTGTCACCGAGAAGGAGTTCTTAGCCATTGTTTACTCCATTAACAAATTTCGACATTATATTACTAGATATCCTACATTTGTGCACACTGACCACTCTACCATCAAATATCTAATGAATAAACCTGTTACTAATGCCAGGGTGACTAGATGGATTTTATTATTACAGGAGTTTGATATTACCATTATAGATAAACCTGGAAGAGAAAATGTTGTCGCTGATTTCTTATCTCGTTTCACTAACAGTGATGATAATTTTCCTGTTGAGGACTCTTTTCCAGATGAACACTTATTTGTAGTTTCAACTCACTCCCCTTGGTATGTAGATGTCGCTAATTACTTGGCTGTAGGAAATATTCCAGCACATTCGTCCAAAAGAGAAAAGACGAAAATTATTCAACAAAGTGCCAGGTATTGTTGGGTAAACGATCATCTCTTCTACACAGGCCCTGAACTTGAGATCAAAAGGTGTGTGAGAGAAGATGAAATATTCCATATATTGAAGGCCTGACATAATGAGCCTTGTGGGGGGGATTTTGGAGACAGAAGGACAGGACACAAAGCACTGAGAATGGGCTACTATTGGCCGACCCTTTTCAGGGATGAAAAAAGATATGTCTAGTCTTTTGATAGCCGCCAAAGGATGGGTCTACCCAATAGATTCGATAAAATGCCTCTGCAACCACAATTAGTGGCTGAACCCTTTGATAGGTGGGATTTAGATTTTGTTGGTCCTATCTTCCTTTATTCCAAGCAGAAATCCTACATCTTAGCCTCTACCGACTACATGATGAAATGGGTAGAAGCCGTGGCTTTGATGAAGGCCAATGACTAGGATGTGATTGATTTCCTATATAGTGAAATCTTTACCCGGTTTAGGGTACCTAAGGAAGTGGTCACCGATGGAGGACCGTAGTTTGTGTTGCATCAATTTGAAACTCTTCTACGGAAGTACCATATTCAGCACATGATAGCTTCACCTTACCATCCCCAAGCCAATGGCCAAGTGGAAAGCACTAACAAAGTCATTGAAACTATCCTTACCAAGACGGTCAAGAGCCATCATAGGGATTGGGCTGATAGACTTCTGGAAGCATTGTGGGCATATAATACCACTTGGTGCAACACTACAGGTTTCTCTCCTTACGACTTCATGTATGGGAAAAGTGTCACCTTCCCAATTGAATTTGAGATTAAGACTTTGAGGATAGCCACAGAGGTAAACCTAGATGTAACTAAATCCTAGAAGAGAAGATTGAATCAATTGAACGAACTGGATGAGAACCGGTTAGCCGTTGTAGACCAGACTGTATTAATTCAGCAATAGAGATCCAATTGGAATGACCGATTCATAAAAAATAAGGTCTTTTGTGAGGGAGACTGGGAACTATTATACGATTCCAGATTCAAATGAGATTTCAAGGGTAAACTATGCACAAGATGGTTGGTACCATACCTAGTAGACAGAGTATTTGATAATGGTACGGTGTTCCTGGTAACCATTGATGAAACTGCGCACCATTATTTGCTAATGGTCATAGGCTGTGAATTTACCATAAGCCCATTTCAAAGGATGCATTTATCTCAAAAATTGCAGCTAATCCAGACTACCAATTAGCACAAGGGAAGGAATTTTTCTCTGCCCCTGTCAATCCTTAATTAATCACTGTAAATCGCATATGAAACTTTGTACATAAATAAATTGTTTTTTTATGTTATTTTATCTTTTTCTTTTGCACTTGATCCATTTTTTTGTTTTTATGAAATGTGCAGGAAAGCACCTAAGAACGGTGGTCATCATTGGGCCTGGTGACTAATGTCATTCTTCTATAACTTTCTGCACCATTTTTTTTTCTTTAAATAAATATATCGCAGTTGCGACACCTTTTCCAGCAGCTGGGACACCCTTTTTCTGGCAGCTGCAACACTATTTTACCTTTTCCCATAACTTCTGTTTTGACAGCTGCGACACCTTTTCTGGCAGTTGTGGCACCTTTTTTTCGGTAGCTATGACACCGTTTTACCTTTGCCCCTAACTTCCATTTTGGCAGCTGTGACACCCTTTTTTTGGCAGTTGCGACATCATTTTACCTTTGCCCATAACTTCCATTTCGGCAGCTGTGACACTATTTTTCTAGCAGCTGCGACACCGTTTTACCTTTTCCCATAACATCCGTTTCAACATCTACGACACCATTTCACTTTTGCCCATAAATCCCATTTTGCCCTGCTACAACACAGTCAACTTTCATTCGCCTAACACCTTTTCATCCTATTCCAGCAGCTGCGACACCTTTTCTGGCAGCTGTAACACAGTCAACTTTCATCTGCCTAACGCCTTTTGATCCTTTTCCAGCAACTGCAACACAATCAACTTCCATCAGCCTAATTCCTTTTCATCCTTTTCTAGCAGCTGTGACACCTTTTTCGGCAGCTGCAACTCCGCTACATTTGGCTATTTTTTATATATTTCAAGGCCACGCTTGTGCTAAACTGTCTGATTTCTTTATGGCCTATGGATATGACTCCTTTGTTATTGGCAGAACTTTTTGCAAGCTAGAAACTCCTCCAGATATGGCCTTGATCCTTGACTCTGGTGACTTGATTTATCCTCCAACATTCATCATGTTTCTGACCAATTTGACACGATGGTTGGCTGGTAGAAAACGTCATTACAACATCCCCGTGATAATGACTACATTTAATGACTACACCTCACACGTTCTACTATTCTCCCAATCACATCATCCATCACGCATTTTTGAAGGTATGGCTTTGATTAACTACTTGATTGAGTATTAATTGGATCTCACAATATTAATCATACCTTTCTTTATGTGCCCATTATTACATCGTTAACTCTTCACTGTGTGACGTAATGACTAATTATGTTACCTAATAACCACCACCTTTCCTAATTTGGGATCAATTTAAAATAATCTGATACGCTCAAACTTTCTGAATTTACCCAACTCCACTCTCAGTTGTTCATGCATACTCTGTGCTTTAACCTCCATTGTCGGAATCTATAACTTGTTGGACTGCAACATATCTCTGAAGGTCAGAAGACATGGGTATTCCATCTTGGTATGAACCTCCAAATATATGAGAACTAAGATGAAATGTTGAAGTTTTCTCTATATTTCAAGCTGTAGGCTGGACTAAATTCTTCCAATGCCTGAACGAATTTCACCGTGAAGCAGCTTTACAGTTCACCTTGAATCTTATGGAAACCCAGTCAGAGGTTTGGGGATTGTGTATTGAAGTCTCCGAAGACATAGTGGATGAGGTCACTCGTCTTCCCCAAGTGGGCAGATCTTGGTTTGGATGAAGAACCCCCAATCCAGCAGCAGTACAAGATTTTCTCAGGGAAGGGGAGCACATTCAACTGTCATGGAGAGGGATAGAATTACAGTCACTTCCACGCCCATGGAATCAAGTAGCAATTTTTCTCAAGAAATATATCACCTCTGAAGGTAGGTATCAAATAGTCTATCACTCCGAATTTCATTTATTATCTCACCTCCATCGCAGGGTTTTGCTAAACATTCCATTCTATTTATTCAATGATTTACATCATATGGCTGGGTTTTTATGAGCTGCTAAGCATCCACTCTCTTCACTTACCCACCATGGCCTCATTAAATTAATAATATTGCAGACCCTTGTTCAACACAACCAAACCTAGGAGCAATTTACAGCTCAAGTTCAGGAACCCTTTCTTCTACCCGGTGTTCCAATAGAAGAAGAAATGGCAGTACTTGTACTCATGGGGCCTGTTCAAATCAAGAAGAGTCGGTCAATCCACAGTTGGGGGGAAATGTAGAGAAATAGGAGGTTTGAAGCCCCTCCAATTTAGTTGTGGGTGGATATGAGACTATATTAGAGGATCAATCAAGAGAACAAGCATAACAATTGGGAGGGGATGTACAAGAAAACCTTGTGGAAAGACTAAATATTGGGGCAGCTCTGACAACAGAGATTGAAACTGGAGTAGCATTAGAGGTTGAGACAGTTGAAACTAAAAATGTTATAGCTATGATAATAGAATAAAACAATGATGTGGTGACCATTGAATCTTCCCCTGGATGGGGAGGAACCGTGGTTGAGGAAGAACATCCCAAAGAACAAGAAAATGTTGGAACTAGGGATTTCCCTTCCTCTTCAGCTTGAATCTAGAAACTCCTGCACCATAGAGAAAAAGGAGGAGATCAAAGGATGAAAAAAAGGCATCACCACCAATAAGATGGAAAAGAGCCAGGTCAGTCACAGTAGCAGAAGCAACAAGGGAAATATGGGAAACCTTAGAAGCACAAATTGAGTTCCCCATTCTTAGACCCAAACCAATTGATGCCCCATAGGAAACAGTTGAAGAAGAACCTCAAATTGAAGGACTTCTATTTGAAACTAGGCTATTACAAGAGGAAGTACAAGCACTCCGAAAAGAATTGAAAATTGGAAGGAAGCGTATAGAAAATAGAGTGAAAGGAAGCTGCACACATTGGTTGAAGTTGCAGATCAACTGGAAGGATCAAATCCTACCAAGGTTGGGAATGAGGAAGAAAGAGTGGTCTGTCATAGGTGTGGTTACAAGGTCATAGTTCGTTCCTTTACAACACAAGAATTTGCACCTACAATTGTGGAAGGACAAGGACAACCTGATTTGAGAGAGGGTGAGATTCCCTAAGAGAAACTTCATGAGAAGGAAGTTGTAGATGAGAAGGATGCTATCACACAAGAACTAACATCTTTGAATATTCTTGATGAAATTACCGATTTGAGAGATGGTGAAATTCCTTAAGATAAAATTCATGAGAAGGAAGTTTCATATGTGCAGGATGCTGCCACACAAAAACCAGCATCTTTGAATATTCCTGTAGAGATTTCCACCAACCCTGGGACAGAAGAACCAGAGTATGAGGTTATTCCTGATTTTATGGATGAAGATTGCATTGTGACCCCTGAACTCTCTCATGACACAAAAATAATAGAAATGGAACCACAACAGCAAAACAATTATGAGTTCGAACAGGATGCTGACACACAAGAACCAGCATCCTTGAATGTTCTTGTCTAAGTGGCCGTCCAAATGAGAGAAAAAGAACCATTGATTGAATACATTCTGGAATTCAATGAAGACATTTGTACCATGACTCTAGAATTGTCTTAGGACACAAAGATATTAGAATTGGAATCATTACAACAGGGAGATGAAGAAGTAAACCAGGATATTGCTACACAAGAACCAACATCCTTGAAAATTGCAGTAGATACTCTCGAGATGCAACAGGAAACTAACCCCGAATTGGATGTCATTCCTGATGTGGATTTAGGTGAAGATGAAAAAGCTCAATCACAATCCTTAAGTGATACCGAAATCCTTGAAGAACAACTTCATATTGAAGAAGACATCCAATCCCACCAGCATGAGGAAAAATAAGAACAGGGCTCTGTCACACAAGAAACAGTAGCCTTACATTCCCCTGCTGAGATCACAGCTAATAATCAGGTAAATAAGAAGATCAAAATTCAGGAGAAAGATGCCCCACAAGAACCATCATCCTCGCAATCAGCTGCCAAATTTTCCATAGGAGAATCCTAGAAAGAGGATGCTGTTACACAAGAACCAGAATCTCCAAAAGTGGTTGGAGTTGTTGTAGAAGAAAATTCATAAAGGGATGTTATTACAAAAGAACAAGAACCCCCAAAAATAACCTTGGAAATGCATAATATCCAGTGTGGAACATCAGGTGATAAGGTGTGGACTGAACCCATTCAAAATTTTATTGATCTAGATTCTGACAAGGAGGAGTATCTTGAAGAAGAAAAAACCCTGAAACCTATAGAAGAAATCTCAATCTTGAGAATGGAAGTAAGAAAATGGAGGAGCCAGGTGGAAAGATGCCAAGAAGGGATGGTTTCCCTCATTGAACATAAAAATACCATGGGGGAATGAAGGAAAAATGGGCAGAAGAACACATGACCTAGAAACTTCAAGAGGAAGAACTACAAAAGGAGATAAGGGAGATGAAAAAGTTCAAGTCTATGCAGGAGGAAAAAGACTATATGTATGCTCTTTCTCAAGAACTCCTGGGCACTAGAGTACCCTCTTCCTCTTGCCCTGTCTTTTTATTCAAACAATTTATTTGGTTTAAATTAAGGGCTGTGAAAGAAGGGAGATCGTATGAGATAAAAACCTCGGTGAACTTCTTGGAGACATTTTTGAGAAGTAATTTTGAGGACCAGAATTTGCTGTGTGAGATGTATTTGCATGAGATGGCTTGTCCTTTGGACCTCCATTCGAATCCTATTCTTTTTTCAGGTGATGTTTAGTTGAGGGCTTTTGCTTCTTTTGTGAGCAATCATGTTCAGTGGGAAAGGTCTTTTCAACCTTTTCTCACAATGAAGCCCACTCTAATATGTGGATCCGAAGTGAGCCTCAAAATCCATGTCTTCTCCTTTCTCCACACCAGAGTCTACTTTCATGCCCCATCAAACTTGGCATATAATGGAACTACATGAAGGGGCTATTTCTACTTGTACTAGCTAGATTTCCACACATCAACACACAAATTTGGAAGGTATTAAGCACAAATGGTAGGTTTCCTCTCCAACCTTCAGAAATAGGGATCCCTATTGTTATAGAAATTTTGAACAAGCACTTTCCAGGATTGAGGGGTATGTTGGATGTATAAAAGAATGTGGGGTTAATTGGATGGGACTGAAATTTAAATTTCCTCTCATCTGGTGGCCAGCAAAACCATATAGGGAGGATTTATCATTGACCAAGGCAGAGGAGCAGAAATGTTGGAGATATTGGGTTGTTCATAAGGGGTTTATAGAAAAATAAGGAGCACCTGAATTCCCCTACAACTTTTCTTCTCTCCATGAGCAAAGCATAGTGCAAGATTCAGATTCATAATAATGGAGGTTGTTGCATGAGGACATGCAACAAGATAGTTGGGGGGATATGTTGGGCCCAGAAATTGTCCCTTTTTTACCATCCTTATTCACCTCTTTTTGCCTTATCCTACCCTATTGTGCATGCCAAACAGATATTTTTCCCTCGCTCTTCTCCTTAATTCACAAAGGTATGATTAATTATTGTCTTATTTTATTAATACTTAGGATTGTGGTAATTAAGGTTCTATATCTTGAAAAGGTGCTAATATATGATGGTTTATAAAGGTATTTCGAGATATATATAATGCAGGTATAATGGGATGAACATGCTAAGGGAAATATGGACATTCATTTCTTAAGTTGATCACCATCCATCCTACCATTTCCCAAAGACTGCGGTCTCAGTATATTATTCCATGCAAATCTGTACAAGGGTAGCTGCAACAGAATGAAACAGATTTGGAAGGAAATAGTGCGCCACTGCTCATGTATAGTTGTGATCTGTGGATATCATTATTTCTGGGTCAATTAACACTCTCCCTATATTTCCTACTCTCATCCTGCCACGACTATAACAATTGTTGTAATTATGACCGCCTAAATATCAGAGATCTTCATGGCTACCCAATAATAGGGATAGGATGTTATGATCGACATTGTATAAATATGGGGAACTCTTATGAGCCAGGGGTTGAACCCTGAACCAAATTATTGTATTAGTTGCGACTGAGGTTGTGTGTTTGATCTACCTTTTTAATACAAGGAGTTACTTCAGATCTCAGTGTTTTAATGTGTGTTACTTCCAGCATCTCTATGTGAAAGCTCGGCCAGCCTTCCCACAGGGATTGCTGAGTTAAATTAGGAATTTTAATTAATCTGTTCTGTGATGTTGTGTTAATTCCATTTTCTCATAGTAAGCTGCAACTGTTGTGGATTTACAGTGTTTTACTAATTGCATCTCTTGGAAAGTTGTAGTGGTATGGTGTGACAATCGATTGTATAGGTAATTGTTCCTTATGCAACTGTGTGGTAGCTGTAACAACCCTGCTCATCCCTAGATCTTTTAATTGTTGTTTCCATAGATCCTTGAATTTTTCTTCTTTGCTTTTATGGTTGCATAATTTCATTCCTATACTTTGAATTCCTAGAATAGTTGAACTCAATTCCTGTACTCTGAATTTCTAGAATAGCTGAACTTAATTCATTTCTTTTGGATTTCTAGAATAATCAGATCAAGATAGTTGGGTAAATCATTAGATGGTCTAGTAAATAGGATTTCATTTTCTGCAAAAATAATCTAGATGTGATTTCATGAATCTTTCAATTCTAGATGAAGAACAGTAGAAGGTAATTGTGGCTATATTTTTTAGAAGGTAAACTAGATTAAGTGGATCCTTGGGACGAACATAGCTGAGCAGAGAATATGATTGTTTACTTACAACAACTCAATGTTTAAGCATATATAGTGCATGTTATCCTTGAAATACAAGACTTCCCTGGGTTCACAATAAATATTGCACACTCCGTATGTTAGTTGTAATTAACTTGCATATTGAGTTCCCAACACTTTTTAGAGTGCAAAAGATATGGTTCTGTTTTGAAGGATGTCATATGAAAGTCCACAAAAGGGACAAGACTGATGAATTCCAATTCAAAATTATCTTATGAGATGGGAATCTCATTGCAGCTAGAAGCTATTTGTGTTAGAGTTCAGGTAATACTGAATTTATTTTTAAAAATAAAAATTTACTTCGAATGTATTTGTTTTGTAGTTAGTTTTTCTGAGTAAAATGCCTTCAAGGCATTATGGGTTAGCATAAATCCATGTTAGTCTAAGATCTATTGATCTCCAATAGGGATAAAAAACTTTGAGGTTCTTGAGATGTAACATATTTTGAGTTAACATGGACAATGGGGCATTTTTTTATGTTGACAGGAACATTATACACATACACACTCAATAGAAAGACATAGACATCTATTCCTGTGCACCTAGGATTTAAATTTTAAAACTACCTGGCTTTGAAATGTTTTCTTGAATGGGTGATGAAAACTTTATGCAGAATGATCCTGTAAAGATAGCCTTAATATACCTTGGAAAAAATGAAAACAAACCTAGCACAGATGTTTCCAATATAGCTATTAAATTAAGCAAACAAAAATGTACTAGGGTTGAACTTGATTGGTATAAAGAATGTTGTGAGAAGGATGACATTGGCGGATATTATGACTCCTTCAAGAAACAAAATAACAAGAAGGATATCGATGTTAATGGGCGTAGGTTATAGCTCGGTGAGTTTTGGGATGAGATTATTCAAATGTGGGAAAGTCATGCTTTTCCCAGTGATTTCCAATCCCAAAATACGTGGGTAAATGATGGAATGACATATAGTGGCTTGGTATAGCCTTTGGATAGCCATCCAGAGCATAGTTTTAAGTTTTTAATCTCATATATATTAACCAACCATATATATTAAGTTTTTTTTCTGTAAAATTTGTAAAATTTCTTGGTATGAATTTGTTCAGGCACGAGAAGCATCACAAGGGATCAAGCACCAAGTCGAGGGCTCATTTTAAAGAGATGTTGGGTTAATATGTTTTCTTTTCAAAAAAGTTGTCTAAATTTACCTACCTTCACTGGACCGTGGTGACTGTGTGAATGCAAATAGCAGCACACCTCCGCCACTGTTTGAATCTTAAGCCAGAGTAGCCAAAGCAAGGATGCGTCAAGCAGAAACAGAACATAGATGGAAGAAGAAGCGGGATGTATGTTTGAATTATGCAGGGAGTCCCAAGATGATGTTTTTGGTTCGAAATGAAGGGTGTCTAGTGGCAGCATTGAAGGAGTAAATGCATGGAAATTACGTAGCTCGGGGAGACAATAGACGGGTGTAGATGGTGATGAAGGTTCTAACGGCGGAGGATAATGGATTGTTAAATGGCGACAGGGTAGAATAGGGTGCTGGGAATGAACACGATGGGTTCGCCTATTGTTGGAGTGCTTGAAATCTAATTTGTCTTATCAAAAGCACAGTAATAAATTTTGTCAACAATGGACAATGTATTCATTTATATTTTATGAGTTGTTCCTTTGGTTCAAACTTCACAATGGTGTTCACGGCATGTGTACTTTCATAAATTCTTTTCTACCTTTTATAGAATGCACATGCGAGTTGTTTTACACTTTCTCGCTAAAATGAAATGAATGTTTATTTGATTCTATAAAAGGGTTGTAAATGCCTTTTATCTTATAACTTTTGATTATCATTTCATCTTCATGAAATGGGTTTGGTCCCTTCATAGCATAGGGACACATGCAAATATAAGATGTACATGAAAACAGATCCATGATCTCTCATTTCCTATGAAAGCTCAAACATTTTGTGCCTTTCTTTTGTTTTTAGTGTCATAAGTTCTTGAAAGTTTTTTAACTTTACAAATAAATATATATATGCTCACTATTTACCATGATTCCTTTCAATACCATGCAAGCATGGAAGGTAATCAATTCAAATGTGAATTATGGGCCTTTGTAGAGTTGAGTGGTTGATTTTTGTGTTTATTTGTGTTATCTATAACTATTTCAACAATCCGAGTACCAAAATCAGAAAACTCCGAATACCAAAACCAGAAAAATGTAAGCATGGATTGCTCTCTTGATATCCATGTCTCAGAACTTAAAAACATTATCTCAGATATAACAAGGGCATAAACTGAAGATGAAAGATGTGGAGTGAAGAAGAGGCCTGATCTATTTATAAAGTGAATCGCCAGAGGTGTGTGTGATTCTTCCTGGAAGGCACAAAAAAGTTAAAGCGGTGTGCTAGTCTCCTATTCAAAACATTAATGAAGTCATTTTGCAGGCTGTGGACTGAGAAGGCTTATCGAAACTGTAATTTCAATAATTTGAATTGATTCAAAGACTCTAGAATATTATTGAAATTGCAATTTCTGATTATTGATTATTGAGATTGTAACCTGTTGATTTTTATGGCCGAGTTTGCAAAATATCTGGTGACCGATGAATGCAAATAGCAGCTCTAGAAGAAACATAGCACACGGAGAAGTCGTGCGGAAGGAGATGTGCTGCTAGAACCAGTGAATATAGTACACTTAAAACCAGTGAAAACGCTAATGATGGATTTTGAATTATCTGTGGTGATCGATGAATGCAAATAACATCTCAGAGTAGAAATAGAGCATAGGGAGAAGTCATGCAGGATCATTTGAATTGTGTAGAGAGTGTGGTTGGTGGAACCCATCAATGCATGGGAGTACGTCGAGAAGGCAGAGGAGTGGAGTAACAATGATTAGATCAATGTTAACGACAGAAGGTAACACAGCCTAATGGCGACGGGGTGGAACGGACTGTCGACAATGGACAGGAGGGGTCGCCGACGATGGTCAGAGTGCCAACATGACAATTACCTTTGATAAAAATCGTCACAGCAGTAGCTTAATCCCTTTTTTTTTCAAAGATAATACATATGCTTTACATAAAAAGCATCCAAGGAAACAATCAAATGCTTTACATAAAAATCTTGCAAGCAGCCAAGGAAGATTTGTTTTCTTCTAGATTATAACATATCCAAACTTTACTTTAAGTTTTAGAGAGATAGGATATTTTTTTTTCTATCATATTAAACATAACTCATAATATATATTGAATTCTTATTCCACTTATAACCATATACTTATGTTAATAATTAAATCATTAATAATAGCCTTTCAACTTAATAAGCCCAACTATACACTGTAAGCTTTGCCATCATTGCTATAATTATAATATACTTATTACTAACTTATTGGCTCATTATATACATACAATGTCTACCTTCTATTATCCATTATTCATTAATAATAATGTTATATTATTGGTTTTGTTTCTTTTGTACATTAACATTCCTCTTGTGCTCATAGTCTTATTATAAATCTAATTAACACCATCCTTAATCCAATCTTCATTTTCCATATAAAGAGAATATGTATTAATTTAACTACATAGAATTAGGGAACATTAACATGAATCAATTACATAGTTAAGACATAATGCAAGAGAGGAAGACCAATATACATAAGGGATAGGCCCACCAAAATTATTAATCTTTTATTATTTTATGTAACACAGATAATTACAATTGAGCATCCCACAACTGAGCAACACATGCTTCAATATATTTTTCCTTTTCTTCAAGGTTTTGTTCACCAAGAACACCTTCACATCACTAGTTAACCATAAAGCAAGGCATCTCGTATGTACATTACCTTCTAAAATAACCTTAATTCTTTTCACTTTAACCATTCAAGTAAATATTATAAAATATTACATACACAAATCTACTAGGCTTCCTATAACTCTTAATTAGAATATATAAGATTAATCAATAGCTATCGATTTAATATCTTTATCATTAAAAGGTCACATTTAAGTTCTTTAAACAAATCTATGACTAACCCTTTTTTTACTCCCATTAATCTTAAGATAAAGTTAGAGTTTGAATATTATGTAATAAACACAACCCTTCAATAATAATAAATACTAACTTTAATTTTTATTCCTACTAAAAGTTAAACATTGGGTTAACTATTCCATCAAAGTAGCTCCTCCATCTAACTAGTTCTTAAGTAAATTATATTTTCACTTTTCTAACAATAAATACTTACATAGATTTACATACTATTTCTTCGCTTAGGCTCTTTTTTTAGGAGAATGCCTACTAAAAGTTAAACATTGAGTTAACTATTCCATCAAACTAGCTCTTAAATAAATTATATTTCAGTTTTCTAATGTAATAATTACTTACATTCCCCTTTTTTTTGGAGAATGCTCATTCACCTGTCATTTTATAAGGCTCTTTTTTGAATTTTTGGAGAATGCTCATTCACCTCTTATTTTATAAGGCTCTCTTTTCAAAGAAAAGCTCTTATTTAAGATATATATATAGTAAGACGTATATAATGTTTAAATAAAAGGATTAGCTTTTGAATTCAAAGATTTGGTCCTAACCACGAGACTTTATAATAAATTGTTTTACTAAGTTTTTCAATATCTAAAAAGATTTATGGATTCAGGTTTCAATTTTAATGGCAAGAAATTATAGGATTAAAAAGATCATACTTCTTTTTACAATATTTAAACAAGTTAAATTATAATTCACAAAATCTCATATATATATATATATATATATATGAGAGTAAAGTTCAAAATATACCTATAATAACCAATGAAAGCCATGAGGTTGTTCCATTCTAACCAGCAAATATGTACACACCTACAAATTATAATAAAATCATAAAAAAATCACACTTACACTTTAGTGTGAGGTAACCATTGCCTCGATTTTACAAACGCAAAAGAACTCCTCCACGAGCGCCCATGCAAGAAGTCTGAATCTCTCCTTCCATTCATCCGAGTTCAGTTACAACGACCCAACCTTAAAGACTGTGTTCCTCCATTTCTTGATGAGGATTCCCTCCCCCTTCTCGAGATAACCATCTTTCTTTTATAAAACAAAAGGAATTTCATTTCTTAAATCCATAACGGACTTAGTTAACGAAATAAATAGTTAGTTGAAGTTTTTAATGAAACACCCCTCCTTACTAATAGAGTATCCTTTGTTAAGAAAGTGTATACACACATCATCCGTAATTTATTATATATACTTTATGTGTATAATGAAACATACATATATACTTATACTTATGTGTATACTGGTTTGATTGGTAAGTAAAACAATTATTTTTTTAATCTATTTACATCTTTATTAATGTATAATTAATAATTGTGCCATAAACGTTTATAACAATAAGGTAGCCCTTTAATCATATTAAGCTTATGACATTATTTACCTTTTTTAACTTAAAATCAAGATTATAAAATTTTGTTATCTCTTGGTTGACAAGTAATATATTAATCTACGCAACACCTATCTCAACTTTTAAGGAAGCTTAAAATTCTTTAGATCATTAGGATTAGTTAAGTCTTTTTCTAGTGCTTGAGGCACCAAGACGACACTGGTCATCAAAATTATGGTTTCTCAGCCGTTCACTTCCTTCCTAGTGGATCAAAAGGAACATAGAGAGCAAATACTTTTACAACATACAACTGTTGTTGTCCATTACAAGTTTTAAAAATTATTTCAGTTTGTAAGTTTCTGCGGTGAGTTAAGTTGATGTAGGGTTTTTCCGGAAAATCCACAGTAGTAGTTTTTCCTGATTCGGAATTGAAATGTCGACTTAAAAATGACTATTGAGGATGTTATGGAAAAACCCTACATCAATTTAAAGATTATATTTACCCTCAAATATGTTTGTGCAACATTCAGTCATAGATGGCATATATAGTATTGATAATCTAAAAGAAACCATTCTTGCATTCTTATGTCCCAACACATATCTTTACCACTTAACATTGACATCCATACTTTTTAATCATTCCACTTTGCTTTGCAACATAAATATTCATATCAAATTAACATAACATGTACAAAATCATAACTTCCTCACATACTCTAAAACATTTACTAATCTAAGCATTACCAATGCATATAAAAACAATTCATTTCACAACGATTAACCACATATATAACTTTGCACCCAATAATTAATCATATCATGATGTATAAAGTACCAAACATAAGATTCACATAGATACCTCTTGTATGGTAGTGATGTATCAAGCACTTCTTGGCCGAAATATTCTTTCAGAAGTTTTGGTATGCATATATACACGAAGGCCATCTTTTCACAGAACCACAAATTCACGTGCAGACCTCCTCAACCTATATAAATAATATTCATTTGATATAAGGACCATACCCCTCATCGACGTTTTACAGCTCCCGGGCGTATTTTCTACATAGAATCCGGAAACCCACATATCCCTGAGCCTGAAAGCTCAACACCACAAAATCTATCACTACGAAACTGAACACCTCACCTCGATTCTCTCTCAAAGTTCTGCTTAAGATCCTAACACCTCTTCTCGGTGCTCACTAGCTCTTTTCCTAGTCCTAAGACTTAATATCATAGAGTGCTCAACAAATCCTAACACCTCACAAGGGTGTTCAATGGAAACTATGTACTAACTTATCAAAACTTTTAGAGACTAACACCTGTCCAATGTGCTTCGTACTAGCTCTACATAATTCATTAATATTTTGTGTTCAACCATTTCAATATTTCAGTTTGTTTATTCTGAAAATCAAGTCTCAATTTTCAAGTCTTATTACATCTTGTGATTATACAAAATGATAGTAAACACTTTACCAGTCCTCAAGAGCCTAACAAGTTCAACACCAATCCAATTTTATACTTCATTTTCATTAATTGGTTCTATTTAATGTAGAAATGTTTCTCGTTAGTTTAAGAGCCTTATAACCCAGGGCATCCCCTGTGGTCAACTCAAAAGTTTCATCAATCTTTATTTAATTAGGCGTAAGGACATACTCAACTTTCAAGAACCTATTGTCTCCAACTCAAACCAAACTTTTAATAACTCTGAACATTTTTGATGTTCGAGAGCTCACATTCTCAACATCAAACCATGTTTGTCTAAGTTTTTAACAACATTATACTTCCAATATGTTTAAATAACACATTATCGCTTGGCATAGCTTGATACTTCTAGTATCTATGCCTGTACAAACTATTTCAAACAAATTCTATGATTCAATTGACTTATCACAGTTATGTCGTTTGCAAAACTCATAATTCTCATAAATAATATAATTACCATATTCAAGTACTTCAATAGAAACTTCCAAATTTATTGACTTTATTTTCACAAATTATATCCTTGGCGTATCAAATTATCTAAACTATGTTTTTGCCATAAATTTTATTGCTTGATCATATAACAACATCTTACTAACTTCTCATAATAATCAAGGAACGATGTTATCTTTTTTTGTGACGAAATTTTATCTTTTAATTTTAATTAACTTAACAATTCCCATGAGCTGATGCTTCTCATATCCATGCACACCTACATTCTTTGCTATAAGTTGCATCAAAATCTCATAAAGAAACTATATAATAACAAGATCCTATTTTGATGCTCATAAACTCTTAATGCAACTAAATATCAATGGATCATTTCCTCAACAACTTAATCATAACTACACTTGCATGGACCTTTTACTGATGTGCACCTTAAGCAAAATTCGTTCCTTACTTTCTAATAATTTGGATTTACATTAAACTTTTAGTATTGCCACTACTTTTGTTCAATTAAACTTTCTAGTATTTTCTAATGTAATTGTAAGCTAGACATAGAAGTAGATATACCAAAAAGTTTCTTCTCACATGCATTTAAACAGTTAAGAAATATAGAGTGCACAATCTAACGTAATGATTTATCTTTATGCTTTATCCTTCTATAACTGTCACACTTGATCTTAATAAAATCAAAATATATTAGTAAACTATTGCCATGTATCACTCATGGACTTATTTTTTTTCAATATACTAAGCATATTGTTGACAAGTTATACATAGATTAATGTAAACATATATTTTTCCTAACACGCATGCCAATAGGTAAACATAAATTATTGTTTTCAAATAAGTAACTTTTCACAAAATTCACACATACGTGTATATAGGCGAGTCCATTAGGTCCGAGTGTTGTCAACCTCACATCGATACCATTTGTAACATACACAAACTCTACTTTACATGTTTGAGACATGGGGTAGTTATTTTTTTCTAACTTAAACTAAATAACACAAAACACTAGTGCTTTTTAAGATTTCTCTTACATTAAATACACAATTCTATATATATAATTTCCACTTTGCTATATCTAGCTATATGGAAGTAAACGTACATAGTCATAGTCTCATATTAAAGATAACACACAATATCTATTGAATTATTATTCCACTTATAACCATACGCTTATGTTAATAACTAAATCATTAATAATAACCTATCAACTTAATAAACCCAACTATACACTGTAGGCTTTGCCATCAGTGCTATAATTCTAAATTTAAAAGATACAAGTTATTACTAACTAGTTGGCTGATTACATACATACAATGTTTACCTTCTATTATCCATTATTCACTAATGATAATTTGTTACATTATTGCTTTCGTTTCTTTTGTACACTAACGTTCCTCGACTCTTGTGCTCTTAGTCTTATTATAAATCTAATCAATACCATCCTTAATCCAATCTTCATTTTCCAAATAAAGAGAATAAGTATTAATTTAACTACATAGAATTAGGGAACATTAACACGAATCAATTACATGGTTAAGACATAATGCAAGAGAGGAACAATAATATACATGTTTCATCCCAATAAGGGCTACGTCCACAAAATTTTTTAATCTTTTGTTATTTTATCTAACACAGAGAATTACAATTAAGAAGCACATGCTGCAATATATTGTTCCTTTTCTTCAAGGTTTTGTTCACTAAGAAAACCTTCACTGTTGATGTATTTGTAACTTCAGAATGTATTCATCTATGTATCTTATGTATTGTAACCCGATGTTTATTCTAGGATGTATCTATTATGTAATTGAGTCATGTTGTCATGCCCCGATGTTCCGATCGGGAGGATCTATAATGTAAACAAGTCATGTCAAGTCATTGTGGGTAACCCTCCTATTGTCTAAGGGTTAAATTCCCCGCAGTTCTAAGGCACTAGGGCTATTAGACTCACTTAGAGAAGTCGGCCCTAGTAGGGTTTTAGTCATGCCGAGAAGCAGTATAAATAGAGAGTTGACTTATCTATTTAGCACACATCTCATACACACTCAAGTGTAGCACATAGTTGAGGAAGGAGAAGACACTGGGGCTAGATAAGAAGAAGGTTACTGATGTTGGGAGATCACTTGTTGTTTTGGGATTTTCTATTTTGGTGCTAATTCTATCTTTGAGGAAATTGTAGGGTTTTCTTTATTTATGGTTTCCCCGAGGAAAAACACTGTGTTCATTTTCCCTTGTGTTTGATTACTGTTCTTGTTATTCTCCAAGTTAAAGATCCTAATAATGCTAGCTTAATGTTGAAAAAATAACATGGTATCAGAGCTAACCTGAGAAGAAGACACTGTGCAGCTACAGGAACTAGGGATTCCTAGTTTGTGGATCTTCCTCCATATATATTTAGCAAAATTAAGGTGGAATAACTCTCCCCCTTAGGGCGCATCTTTCTGTCAAAGCAGAATCCAATTCTGAGGTTTTTCAGTTTTGGACCAAACACTACTGCCGAAAATTAGGGATTTTCATAGAAGAGGAATTTTTCAGTGACCCCAGGCCTTGATTGATCTCCTCCCCAAAATAAAAGTTAGGGATCAATTTCAAAGCAATTGGTTGGAAAAAACTTCGGAAAAGCAAAACCCTAATTTGCTCAAGATTTTGCACTGCAGGATTTTTAGCTCCAAATCCAGATCCAACATCTTGACCTTGTAAGATATAAATATTTTGTATTTCCATTTGAGGTTCTCAGTTAAGCTATCTCATCATACCAAGCTTGATGAAAATCTTGAGGGAGGTGATAACTTTCGAGCATGGAAGTATAGGATCTCCCTGATCCTAGAAGAGAATGGGTTGGACTCCTACATCCATGAGGAGGTTCCAATTCCAAAGGGAGATGAGGTTAAGGCCTTGCATAAGAAGAAGTTGGTTAAGCAAAAGAGGATCATTGTTGATTCTATCAAGGATCACCTTATCCCATAGGTGTCCTCTCTCAAGACACCTAAAGCTATGTTTGATGCCCTAACCAAATTGTTTGAAGGGAAGAACATAAACTAGAAGACGAGTCTGAGGAATCAATTGAAGAATGTGAAGATCCAGAATGTAGAGACCATCCAGTCTTACTTCACAAGGGTTTCTCAGATCAAGGAACAATTGGAAGTAGTATATGAAGAAGTGGAGAATGCAGAAATTGTGATGACCACCTTGAAAGGTGTCCCTAGGACATGGGACTCTTTCATTCAAGGGATATATGCTAGAAAGAAGTTAGTCAAGTTCAACAAACTGTGGGAAGAATTTTCTCAAGAAGAAGCTTGGATAGAGGATCGAGAAGATAAGATGGGAAGTGAAGTTCAAGCTCTCATAGTTCAATCCAAGAAACCCAGATCTAGCCATCACAAAAGTAAGCACTCTCATCATAGGAATAACTCTAGAAAGCCTAGAGATAAGTCTAAGTACATTTTCTATACATGTGATGAAAGAGGACACTTTTCTAGAGATTTTCCTAAGAATAAAAGTAGCTCTCACAAGAAGAAGGGAAACCAAAGAAGAATCCATTGTTCCATGACAAGTCGAAGCATATCGAGATCAAGTATCACTATATCAAGGATATGGTGCAAAGGGGAGCAGTGAATCTCTAGTATGTTGCGACGAACGATTATATAGCTAATGTATTGATGGATCCATTGGCTAGGGTGAAGTTTGAGTACTTCAGGGAGAAGCTTGGTGTTCTCTAGATCGATGTTCCCTCCAAAGGGAAGTGATGAGTCTGTGAGACATTCTGACATGGGAGAGGATTAAGTTCCTTCCATGGTCAGATGTAAGGGCTAATGCATTCTATCATGGTGAAAGGATTTGGTTCCTTACATGTGATATATGAGTGCTGATCCATTCTGATGTGACTGTAGGATTGGTTCCTAAGTGATCACATATGAGTGCTATTGCCATTCTGGGAATGGAGGTGCCTGGTCAGTTACCAGGAAAACTCAGTCTAGGACTAAGAATCCATTCTGATGTGAGAGAGGGATGTGTTACCACTTGATCAGATGTAAGGGCTGAACTATTCTATCATGGATAAATGATTAGGTTCCTCCCATGTTAGATGTGAGTGTTGGCCATTCTAACGAGTAGGTCAGATGTAAGGGAAACAACCATTCTGGGAATGGAGGCACCTGGTCAGTTACCAGGTAGCTCAATCTGGGACTAGGGGCCATTCTGATGTGATGGTAGGATTAGTTCCTCCATGATCAGATGTGAGTGCATGCCCTTCCAATGCGGTGCCTTCGAGCATGGTCATATATAAGTGCAGAGCCCTTTCGATGCGGTGCTTTCGAGCATGCACGGTTGTAAGTGCTGAGCCCTTTCGATGCGGTGCTTTCGAGCATGGTCGACTATAAGAGATGAGCCTTTTTAATGTGGTGTCCTCGGACATGGTCAGATGTAAGTGCAGATCCTTTCCAATGCGGTGTGCTCGCACATGGTCAGATATAAGTGCTGAGCCATTCTAGTGCGATGTGTTTACACATGGTTAGATGTGAGTGCTGGGCCTTTTTGACAGGATGAGGTCAGACATGAGTGTTGGGCATGCATTTTTGATAGGATGAGGTCATATGTAAGAGCTGGGCAGGCCATTCTGACTTAAGTGTCAGATATAAGTGTTGATGAAGACCTACATGAAGTGTAGGCCTACAAGATTGATTTTGTAGAACTTCCTGTGATGATAAGAATCGATATAGCACCATTATGAGATAGCATGACGATCCATACTTAATGATGATCCAGATCAAGTTATCCAGATGTGATGATCTAGACTTGATGATGATCTAGATCAAGTAACGATCCAGTTGTGATGATGATCCAGACTTGATGATGATCCAGATCAAGTGATGATCCAGATGTGATGATGATCCAGATTTGATGACAATCCAGATCGAGTGATGATCCAGATGTGATGATGATCCAGCAGTGATGAGCCAGTAGTCATGATGATGCAAATCATGTGATGAAGAAGACTTGAAGAAGAATATGACTTGAAGACAAAGAATACTTGAAGATGAACAAGACTTGAAGATGAAGATGACAAGATGATCCAGTTTATGCAGAGAAGAAGACCAATGCTAAAAATTGCGTCGAAGTAATACCTTCCTAGTTAAGAGGGAGTGTTGATGTATTTGTAACTTCAGAATGTATTCATCTATGTATCTTATGTCTTGTAACCCGATGTTTATTTCGGGATGTATCTATTATGTAATTGAGTCATGTTGTCATGCCACGATGTTTCAATCAGGAGGATATATAATGTAAACAAGTCATGTCAAGTCATTGTGGGTAACCCTCCTATTGTCTAAGGGTCAAAGTCCCCGCAGTTTCGGGGCACTAGGGTTATTAGACTCACTTAGTGAAGTCAGCCCTAGTAGGGTTTTAGTCATGCCGAGAATCAGTATAAATAGATAGGTGACTTCTCTATTTAGCACACATCTCATACACACTCAAGTGTAGCACATAGTTGAGGAAGGAGAAGACATTGGGGCTAGATAAGAAGAAGGTTACTAATATCGAGAGATCACTTACTATTTTGGGATTTTCTATTTTGGTGTTGATTCTATCTCTGAGGAAGCTGCGGGGTTTTCTCCATTTATGGTTTCCCCAAGGAAAAACACTGTGTTCATTGTCTCTTGTGTTTGATTGTTGTGCTTTTTATTCTCTCAGTTAAAGATCCTAATAATGCTAACTTAATGTTGAAAAACTAACATTCACATCACTAGTTAGCCTTAATGCAAGGCATCCCTTTTACGTATGGACATTACCTTCTAAAATGACCTAAATTCTTTTCACTTTAACAATTCAAGTGAAGATTATAAAAGATTACATACACAAATTTACTAGGCTTCCTATGACTCTTAATTAGAACATATAAGATTAATCATTAGCCATCAATTTAAGATCTTTATCATTAAAGGGTCACATTCTGACTTCTTTAAACAAATATATAACTAACTATATTTTACTCCCATTAAAACCTCTTATACTATGAAACGAGAACTCGACATAGTTCTTGTTTTTCTCTCTCCTATTTTTATTAGTTGTTTTTAGTTCCATTTAAAGAAGGGTTGATACCAATATCACACATTTTCATTTTAAGGCATTTTTTTGGGCCTTTGAATCATCTTTGTCTTAAAATATTATTACTTTCTATTTTCAAGTGTGTTTTTAAGACATTTAACAAAATAACATACATTTAGGATCAAGTTATATTGAAAAACATATACATTTTGCAAATTTTTCTTTAAAATAAGATTTTTTTATAGACAAAATAAGACTTTTTTATTGACAAAATTCTAAGAAATTCCAGAAAATAAAGAAATTTAAAACAATTTTAAATGGATTTTCATAGAATATTTGTATAAACATGATACTATTTCATGCTGTATTCCAAAATGTTACATTTCACATAAATTCAAGAAAAGCTATACCATATATTTGTAAACAACATATTAAAAACAATATGTATATAAATTTTATTTATAAAATAATGTCTCAAAGTCAAAATAGTACAAATATATCTTATCAAAAAGTTGTCAAATTTAACATTTTATTCAAGACATTAAACTAATCAACAATATCATGCACACCAAATTCTTCATACAAACTGGAATTTTCTAGAGCTTGCCTTTACTCAAGGACATCAATGTCCTCTTCCGTTGGGTCTTCTATGTGTGCAAAATTCCCTTGCTCATTTCCAAACATTCCTCCTAATGGAGGTTGAGGCTCTTCGGACATCTTCGCCACAAGTCTTTCACTAAATTCTGGTTTCTTCAAACCAACTTCTTGCAATTCATCTCAAAGAACTTGAATAGCATTATTTGTTTGCTTGATGTAATTGCATTGTAATGGATCATTATCAATGGATATGCAATTTATTCCTTTCTCTAATGAGCATGCTATTGTTGTACCTAATAACAAAAAACAAAAATAGCTAAGACAAATAGCATAAAAACAACATACTTTAAAAAAAAAATGAATAATAAAAAAACAATAAAACTTGAAATTTATTATAATTAAAAAATGATCGAATTTCTAAAAGTACAAAAAAAATATAGAATTTTGAAAATTTTGATTTGTGTAATTACATAAAATATTCAAAATTATATCAATAAATGTTTTTTACAACATTCCTTAAACTCTCTATATATGTATATATAATTTATTTTTTTATATGAATAAACAAATGTTTTTTTACAACATTACTTAATCCATACATTTTTTTAAAATTTCTTTTCATATTAATAAATAAACAAGAGAACAAATACCACATCTATAAATTGTACTAAACATTTTTAATCCTAAAATAAAAATGAAACCTTTTTACATGAGGTATATACTTTTAAATTAAAAAATAACCTACATCCTATTATAATGGAGATGTATACATTCGTATTCAAGGTGGAGTTTCATGAACTACTCAAGATGGAGTTTCATGTTCGTGATGGAGCTTACGCATAACATTAAAATAATAATAAATATATTTAGTATATAATATAAAATTGGGTCAACTCGCTTCTGCAAAATACTAATTATTGTACAAAATTATATTCAATCAACCTCCCGTGTGAGATGGGGGCATTATCTGTTTGCCTCTATAACTGCAATAAAGTGAGCCAAGTCCAATCAATGGATTCCTATCCTGTAAGATGTTTTGTCTCCTTTATTTATTTTTAAAGCATGTGCATTATAAATGATATTCTATACCAATTGTATTTTATTTTCAGCATCCCAAACCAGGCACATTGTTTCATAAAAACAAAAAAAGTCCATACCAGCTTTTCCCTTTTAAATTTTATAAGAAATAAATGTAAATACATTTTTTTTTTAAATTTACAGTAAGTATTGTTTTATGTTTTATTTGTTAATATAATACTCTTTAATTATTTACACAAAACTGTAACTTTCTAATAGGGTATTTTTTTTTACACTTGAAAGATATAAATAAATAAAAAAGATCTTTAGTTCAGAGAAGATCTGTAATGTTCTCATCCAACCGTAATGCAGTATTAGGTGAACTCGGAATTATGGATTCTACTTGGATTCAGGAATATTAAAAAAACAAATCACCATCAACGTGATATTGAAAGTTTGAAATTATTTAAGCAAAAATTTAACCATATCAACTTAAAAAATCATGAATCAAAATTCATGGAATCAAAGCTTATTCAGATAACATACTGTACGCATTCAGGTACCCGAACCGGATATGTATGTGCCAAGTTCATTGTCGTCAGGTCACAAGGTTGATCTCTAAGGCATATATCCTCTCTAAGGAAGGCGCTTAAAGGGACTAGTCCAATTATTATGGATCAAAGGGAGGCTGATTCATAATTTAACTGATGCCGCAAGTTTCATCAAATAAATCCCTATAAAAACACCCATAATGTAATTCGACGTAACATATATCTTAGTATCCTAGGCATAGTCTACTCCGTTGACAAAGGTTGGTGAAGCAGCAAATTCTAACAGGTAGCATGCTTGTAAGAGGAGAGATCAGAGCTCCGATCCCTTGCCAGCCAAAGAGTTGCCTCTTACTGGTGGCGCAATTCTCAGAATCGCGCCACCAGTAAGAGGCGGATCTATGGCTGCCAAGAGAGCGGAGCTCCTCCCATCATGTAATTCGAGGTAACAGATATCTTAGTATCTCCAGCACAATCCACTCCCTTAACAAAGGTTGGGTGAAGCAACAAATTCTAACAGGTAGCATGCTTGTAAGGGGAGACATCAGAGCTCCACTCCCTTGCCATCCAAAGAGCCGCCTCTTACCAGTGGTACGATTCTGAGAATCGTGCCACAAGTAAGAGGCATCTCTTTGGTTTCCAAAGGAGTGGAGCTCCTCCCATCATGTAATTCAAGGTCAAATCAGGAGCTGATTATAAAGCAACACAATGACAAAATTCATCTAGATAGGCACTCTTGACATAGTGAAATTCCACAGACAGAAAAGTGAAGTCTTGTACCGAGATGATATCTTAGTATCCCGGGAACACTCCAATTCGTTAACAAAGGTTGGGTGAAGACAAAAATTCTAACAGGTAGCATGCTCGTAGGAGGAGTGGAGCTCCGCTGCCTTGGCAGCGAAAGAGCCAACTCTTACTGGTGGCGCGATTCTGAGAATCGCACCACCAGTAAGAGGCGGCTCTTTCGCTGCCAAGGGAGCGGAGCTCCACTCCCTCTTTCCTCCCCCACTGACTAGAAATCGCTTATGAAACTGGAGGAGCACTGAAGATCTATGACGAAATCTGTGATGACTCTGTTATGAATGGACGCAATATGCTGGAGGAAGCTCACCAATATGCTTCATCCATGGAGCAGCATTATAAAAGGGATATGGAAGCTATTTTGTCATTCAAAGAGGCCATTACATCAGATCCATTTAGATCGATGTCCAACTGGACCACTGATAATTCAGAGAACGTGTGTTTATGGAATGGAATTTGGTGTAGACGACAGACTAAAAGAGTTGTTGCCATAATTCTTTCCGGGTTTTGATTAGGAGGTTCTCTTTCACCATAACTTGGAAAGCTCTCTTTATTACACATTTTGGATCTCTTTGTTAATAATTTGACAGGAAGAATTCCACCAGAGTTTGGGCATCTTAAAGCACTGAGAAAGCTTGACCTCAACTCTAATAGTCTCTCATATTCTATTCCAAAGGAACTATTAAATTGCACACGCCTTGTGAGGATCAAACTTTCAGAAAATAGTTTGGCAGGGATAATCTATTATTTAATTGAGTCATGTTGTCATGCCCCGATGTTCCGATCGGGAGAATCTATAATGTAAACAAGTGATGTCAAGTCATTGTGGGTAACCCTCCTATTGTCTAAGGGTTAAATTCCCCACAGTTCTAAGGCACTAGGGCTATTAGACTCACTTAGTGAAGTTGTCCCTAGTAGGGTTTTAGTCATGCTAAGAAGCAGTATAAATAGAGAGGTTACTTCTATTTAGCACACATCTCATAGGGAAGCAGTATAAATAGTGAAGTCATCCCTAGTAGGGTTTTAGTCATGGCGGTGACTTCTCTATTTAGCACACATCTCATACACACTCAAGTGTAGCGCATAGTTGAGGAAGGAGAAGACACTCGGGCTAGATAAGAAGAAGGTTACTGCTATTGGGAGATCACTTGTTGTTTTGGGATTTTCTATTTTGGTGTTGATTCTATCTCTGAGGAAGTTGCAGGGTTTTCTCTATTTATGGTTTCCCCGAGGAAAAACACTGTGTTCATTGTCTCTTGTCACTAGTGGAAAATGAGAGATTAGTGACCAAAAAAATGACCAAAATCCGCATATCAATGACCACTTTTGGTTTGGCGATCGCTGGTGGCTAATTTACGGTCTTTTATTACGCGACCAGAATTGGTCATTTTTATTTTGGTCATTTATAGCTTGTCAGTTGGTCATTAATTTGGTCATATGTTTGGTCATTAATTTGGTCATATATTTGAATCAATGACCAAATCTATGACCACATTTATAACCAAATTAATGACCACATGACAAACTAGAATATGACCAAATTTGGTCACTTAATAAAAGACCGTAAATTAGCCACCAAAACTGCCTTTTGGTCATTGATATGCGAATTCTGGTCGTTTTTTTGGTCATTTATATCATATTGTTTGTTCACGTATATTTCAATTTTTGGTCATTTAATATGCAAATTTTGGTCACTAATCTCAATTATTGGTCACTAATTTAGTCATTTTTAGTAGTTTTGTGTGGTTATAATATTTTAGTAGTTTTAATGGTGTCTATTATTATCAATATAAATTTTTAATATGATATGATGTTTAAATTAAAAAAGAATCATACATTATTTATCATCATCTAATACACACATGAATTATGCAATGTCACATTAATTAGTTAATTACAAAACTTATGAATAATATAAAGTACAACCATATGAGCTTTAAAACCACACAAATTATATTATATGAAATTTCAAGTATTACAATAAATATGAGTTTCTCAAAAACTATCTCCATATAACGTTACATAAAAAACATCTAGTACATCGATGACTTTTCAAAATATTACAATGGCTAAACCATCCCACTTGTACTTGGTTGTTAAGCCATAGTTAGATCCCGCGACAGCTTCAAAACCATACTTAACAGCTTGAAACCCTCAGCAATAGGATCTTCATACTCAATGGAAAAGCCTCAGCAGTAGGACCTTCATACTCAGTGGACCACTTAGTTAAGCTCACCCCTGCAAAATCCAATAAAAAATTCTCACTTGTAAGTAGAAAAACAATGAACTATAAAGTAGAAAAACAGTGAAGCAAATTATTTATAATGTTCAACAGTTAACAACAATAACCAAGATCATGTGCAAAATAGGAAAATCTAATCTAACAAATTCAATTTAAGAATTGATTAATTAAACTTGAAAGGCTAAATCTACACTATTTAGTACCTAAGCAAAATGAATAATTTAATTTAAATCTAATATATATTAAAAAGTGTAGCGAATAGAGAAATAACACCATCTGCAATTAGGCTGACTCTCAACATAAATAAGTTTGCCTGAATTAAAAGGAAAAGCACTCCAATAAGCATGAAAAGTAATTGACAATCATGGTAAGTTTTTTCCTCACCTTTTCAGCCATGACACTTCCATTCACTCCAGCATTCTTTGCAACTAATTTCAATGGGTTGCTTAAAGCCCATTTAACAATGCCTGCATCAATCTGTGAGCACCTAAAAGGCCAACACAATTTAAAGCCCATGTAATAACAAGTTGCGAAAGATTAAAAAAAATGGAATTTTGTGTACACATAATATTTCTACGTTCAACAAATAATATCGACTATAAAACATGGCTCTAGAATCTTTTCCACCCCCATTGAACTTGATTTTGAATGACAGAGACAAATATCACACCTTTTGCTCATTGTTTTCAAGTGTATCTTTGATAGCATCAACCTTTGAAGCAAGCCTCAATAGACAACACCCGCCACNCACCCACCAACAACAACGATGCCTTCCTCAACAACTGTCTGTATACAGTCATGGTTGTAAATTAACTTAAACTTTCTCCAGGATTTAAGCACATAACAACTCTGAATCTATATTAGGTCTTTATGCAGAAGTTTAACTCCTTGATTACAAACAATAGATTATTTTGAAGTGGCCTATCAAATATATACAATTCAATGTAGAATTAATTGTCTGTTCATGGAATATGAAGAGAACACAATATATGTATAGTTGAGAAATTGTGTGTGTGTGTGTGTTCTCTTCTCTTATGCCGTTGCATACACTACCAATTTATGATCCCCTATAAACTGACCACCTTTATCAAGAAAGTTGTTGGATTTACCAGTAGCATGATCAGTTGCAGATTGTTGAAGGGAAACCTCAAGCATCCTGACTGCTTCAGCCACATCACAACTTTCAGCGTACACAAACCACCTATGTTAATAATGACTTGTATCATTTCAAGCTTCAGGCTGTCATCTACTGAATTATCTTGAGAATCTGTTTTGCATGTAACAAATAAAATGTAATTTAATAATCTATGTTCTACTATATCTTGAGACACCAACAAATGAATTATAGCAATAGATTTGTAAATAATAAATATAATGTACAAAGAGATCATATGACGTTTCTTTTTTTCCACNATGTACAAAAATATCATATGACGTTTCTTTTTTTCCACCTCCATTCTTTTTGGACTTGGTCCGGCCCAAAGCTAGCCATTCTTTTATCTCAAGATCATCAATAGCCTTGGTTGGATTCAANCATTCATTTTGGACTTGGTCCGGCCCAAAGCTAGCCATTCTTTTATCTCAAGATCATCAATAGCCTTGGTTGGATTCAATTCTTGCAATGGATGCCTTGTGATTT
>LPNX010585219.1:0-61204 GCA_001517045.1 Pseudotsuga menziesii
TTGAATTGTGTGCCTCTTCAACATTCTTACTAGATTTACTAAATTGTGAGATGTTAATTTCATCATAATTCAAAATTCATGTATAAATATACAACAATTGTAACATGCTAATAAGACACATACCAATAGATAGGCTCTCAACTCCTATTCATTATAGAGAGCTATTTGTTTGGAGAATCTCCCCTTAAATAGAAACTTCCTACTACTAAACAGTAAAGAGAGTTTTATCTTCTTTGGTTATTTCTTAACTTAAAAGGCATGTCATTTCTTAACTTAGAAGATGGGAACTAAGCTACACATAGATCTTGTTCTTTAATTTCTTGAACTTTCATTTCACTCGTAAGAGTGTTTTCCTGGATTTCATCATTCACGAGTTCCTCTTGAATTATTACCTTTTCGATATATTCGACATCCTTCTCCATTTGCTCTTTTTTCTTTAAACATATTTCCGAAAACAATTATGGTCCATTATTTTTCTTTGGTTTTTAGGAATTTTATCTTCTATTTGATCTTAAACAACTTTAACCCTCTCTATGCATATCTTTCACCATATCACTACTAGATGAATTCCTATATAATTCAGTGAGTTAGAAATTGCAATTTTTCAAATCTAAAAGTTGTTTAACTCTCTTTATGTGTCTCTTTCGATATGTCGGTACTAGATTAATTACTAGAGAATTTAGTCAGTTATAAATTGTATTTTTTTTAAATCTAAAAGTTGTTTAACTCTCTTTATGCGTCTCTTTTCACTATGCCACTACTAAATGAATTCATATAGAATTAAGTGGGTTATAAATTGCAGTTTTTCAAATCTAAACATTGTTTAACTCTCTTAATGCATCGCTTTCACTATGTCACTACTAGATGAATTCCTATAGAATTGATCAGGTTATAAATTACATTTTTTCAAATCTAAAAAGAATGCTTGCAGGTCAAACTTGAGAGGACACTTAAAGGTATCAACCAATGGTTTGATGTCCCCCCTTTTTATATGAATGACTCAAACATGTTATAGTTAGAAAATGAGTTTCTTACTAACAACCTACCTAATATTTCTACTATGAAGGAAAATAACCCTCATGTATTATTCTGTATGAATGTTCCTTTCTCAAAGACTATATTTACCATTTTGAATGAGTCTATCATGTCTTGAAACTAGATGCTTGTGGAATCCTATCTTTTTTATCCCCATTATTTTCTAGAGATTTATTATTATGTTCAAATCCCCTATAAGAGTCCAAGGATATTTATCACTGTCTTTCTTACAATTGGTGAAGTTTTATCCATTATTTATTCTTCGGTTTATGTTTATTAGTGCACACATATATGTTATCTTGTCACTCAAATCATTTGATACGGAGAATAAATTCTTCAATATCAACCCCCCCACCCTCATTGTTTCTTTAGCTTTTTATTCCTTGGATCCACAAAATTTCTAATCACCCTATAGATCCCTAGGAATTATTTGCAACATGTCTACATCCTTCCAAATTCTTTGTACTATCCTTTGCATTCTATCTGTACTATTTTTTGTATATTGAAGTAGACACATATATAATATTCCATCATAATTAATTAGGATCTCCTCTTGAAAAGGGGTATTCATAGCCCCTATGATCAATGGTATGACCTTCATTTTGAGGGTTTTTTATTGTTTTGAAAACAAATTTCCCTTTGTGTATGTATTGTACTATAATTGATTAACAATCACCCTTCTACTTTAAGCCTTTATGTAATTGGCCTCCTACATCTCTTTGCATTTGCAAGGTCTAACTTTTGAGGTTTTAATTAACGAGGTTTAATTTGTAAAGACATAGACATGGTCTTACTTGTTTTGGAGAATCCTTGCTTCTCCAAGTTTGGATTATAGTTCCCCCAGTTACTTTACTATGAGGGTCTTTAGGATATTTTGGTTGAGTTTTAATGGCAATAATTCCATTTCAAAATCCTCCATTTTTCATCTCCATCATTTTCAATGTTGTTTATTCATCCATAATTTGTTGCTCTTCAATATGCAAGTCTTCCTCCATTGGGTTCTCTCATGAAGTTGCCCCTTTTTTTTACAATAATGGTTACTTGAGACATTAATAAAAAAGCAAAATGGTTGTGGCTTCATAGGACAACTTGTAAGTACATGGAAGAGAGAACCTGTAGATTAAAAATGGCTTGCCACAAGGATTACTCAAGTCCAAACTTCTAAACTACCCTTCTCTATTTAAAATCTTCCTAAAATGCATTCTATTGCTACTATAATGGTGGACAAACTAGGTTAACAAAAGTAGAAATTTACAAAACATTACAAATTAAGATTAAATCACTTCAGCCCATGGTGTCCAATTCTCTTATGACATACTATTAAATCCATAAGAGTGGAATATTGATGTCCTTTGGCTTATGAAATCTACTACATACTATCTTCTTATAGGAAAACGTCTTTAGGAGAACCAATTGAGGCTTCATGTGAAATAGAGGTGCGAGGTTATTCAAATCCTTGCTTGCGTTGCGAATCCAAATAATGGACTCTATCTTGTAATTACTTCACCTTTGTTGTTTCTTCTTCTAATTTTTCTTTTTGGCATTCCAAAATAACTTCCAAGATAGCCAATTTGCTTTTGGGTATAACTAATTGTGTTTTTATTTGCACTAGTTGCCTCTTGGTCGCCCTCAACTCTCTGTCATTGTTTTTTTCCCATTCTCTTCTCCAATTCTCCCATTTCCTTAGCACATAAGCAATAATGTATTAACAATTGTCACAATGAGATTCACACAACTTGATAGCACTTTGCATGCTTGCAATGGGCACACCTATTTTGATGATTGTGAGTAGAAACCATCTTAACCACATCTTGGTTCTTTTTGTGAGAGCCAAGCTCGATAAGTTGATGTCCTAGGGGAAAGATTGGGGATAAAGACATAAGGTTAGGTATTATGGGAGTTGGCATGGGCTAGAGGTTCAATAGATCTTGAGAAAACAAATACCAATGCGTACTCTGTGTCTTCACCAAACCATACACAAATCAAATTCATAACACAATGTATAAATTCAAAGCTTGAGATATGAAGGTAGGCTTGAATAAGCCCTCATGCACCTAATTTTCATCTCACTTGTATCCTCATAGCACAATTGTTAAAGCATTAATGAGCTGCACAAAGACTTAAGAGGAATGTCATTGTGTTTTGCATGCATATTATATTAGGCCACTTGTATCTATTACTTAATGACCTCATTAAACTTGTTGTTGATATCTAAATTTCGGAAAACATATAGAGATCATCGTTTAGGAAGGAACTATGTATGAGAATCGAACCAACTGGGAAAAAATGTGTCTACTCCCTGTTCTTCAATTAGACCAAGTGTAGCATATTTGTTCTATCTTGATTTCGATGAGTGAACAAACTACTATTAAATTTTCTACTTGCTCTCTGGATTGATCTTGGATTTTTCTACCCCTCTTTTTTCTCATGAGTTTAATACCATACTAAAATCCCTTGCTAGTATGGTATATGTGATGCTTATTTTATCTTTCATTTACTCAATGGAAGACCAACAATCTTACTTCTCTCTATAGTGCATTGGTGCATAAATATTAAAGATTTTGTATATATTTAATCGTTTGTCTGCATTTCAACTACGAGAACATCCAATGATGCAGAGTTAGAAACTATTTTAGTTCCAGAGTTTTGTTGTTTCAAGTTGTATATAGATCCCATGAGGCACCTATGGAGTTGACCACAGTGCCTTCAGAATATTTCTAAATTTTCTTACCTACTTTGATCATATCCTTCTCCTAAAGCTTTGTCTCTTGAATTATTAGAACCATGTGGTGTTCAAGTTTGCATGTGCTTCATGGATTCTATTTTATTTTACTCCCTAACCTGTTAAACATGGTATCAGAGCCTATGTTTAGGCCAGCAACAAACCTCGAAAACCTCCATGCTTGCACCAAAAGCAACTGAGTTTCCACATAATTCCTGGAATCATTGCATTCACCCCTCTGTATTTTGTCTAGAGAAGTCTATCCAGGTGTGACGGACTTTGAAAAAGTGCACAAGTCGAGGTGGAAAGATTTGAACTGACAAATGTTTGTGAATTGAAGTTTCAGACAAATCGGACAAGTATTGCTCAGATTATCATAACATTAATCTTCATTAATTAATCAGTAATACAATGGTAGTACAATAAATAGAATTCGAATTCACCAACTCAAACTGATTGGTTAGCTAACTCAGAGTGGAAATAATCATAGTTGGAGCTCACTAGTTAACTGTGGATAACCAAATTAGTCTTCAATCAGTTAATTGATGATGGTAGGTGAGGGTAGGTGAATAATGGCACCTACACTCCTTTGAATCATGCAAACTGGCACTAATCTAATTGACTGTGATCTAACTAATTGTAATTGAAGCATAACTAAGCATGACTAATTACCTACCATAGCCAACTAAAAGTGATTGTTGGTGGCAATCAGAGTGGGCTCCTATAATGTAGGGATTGGTCCCTAGGGCTCCTAAACTTATGCAATCAGGTGTAGTAAGTGGCAGATGACCCTTAGGTGTGTCCCCCATGCACTGGTGGGTCATGATGACCTCCTAAGCTAGGATAAATGAATCAATATACTTATGTGGGTAAAGGGGGTATTAAATAATCCTAACACCCCCCATTAATCCTAACTTTGGACAACTTAGGCCTTGACAACTAGGAGAAAAGTCACCCATACAATCTAAATGAAATAAAATACTACTTAATAAACAAGGAAAATGGGGAAAAGCTCATGGGAACCCCCCCCCCTCAAAATAAACAGGTAATTAGGAAACAATATTCCATACTTGAGAGAAAATATTTCTCTTTGAGCAAAAACTTGTGAAAAAATTGCTACAATCCGCAACTCTATGGAGCAGTAATGCAAAATCTTGGTTCTTATGTGCATTAGCATCCTGGAACTATGCATGTGAACTTTTCAATCTTATTTCAATATGATGAATGTTTCCTTTGTCTCTTCTTTCTGGAGGAAGAGTGGCATGATCCAATTTGTTCTTCAGTGAGCCCAATTGTTGACCAGTCCTTACCATCATGTAGCATCTCTCTGGAAGTTTGTTGCACCATACTGAAGGTAGTGAAATTTTGTAGGAGAGTGCAACATGTTCATTCTGATACTGGGACCTTGTTCTTATTCTATCTTCTGGATTCCCAACAACATTCCTAAATGCATCAATGAGCTTTTGGGCCCATTAAGGCCTATGATTTGGAATAGAAGCTAGATATGGATCTAGAATCTCTTGAGGTTCAAACTCAACATCAAGATCAAGATGATCTTGTTCCTCATCTCCTGATTGTGAAACATTAGACAATACATCATCATCAAATGGAAATGAAAGAGTGTTTATACCTTGTTCTGCTTTGGATTATGGTGGATCATGCAACTAATCTTCTTCAAATTGCACACTGCACTCCATGAAGCACCTTCTGGTTGCAAGTTCCATCAATTTATATGCCTTAGAATCCTCAGCATATCCCAGCAGTATGCATTCGCTACTCTGGGCTTAGAAATATTTTCTCTTATCAATAAGGATTATGGACCAAGCTTTGGAGCCAAAAACTCTCAAGTGCGAGACATTGGGCTTATGACCCAACAATGCTTCAAAAGGAGTGGCCCCAATCACTGATTTGTGAGGCACCTTGTTCTGGATATATGGATCACAATTAACAACTTCAGCCCATAAGAAAGGAGGAAGATATTTTTCTTTGAGAAGACAAGTTGCCATCTCCTTAAAGGATCTATTTTTCCTCTCAGCCGCACCATTCTGTTGTGGTGTGTATGGAATTGAGTGTTCGATTCGAATGCCTTTAGATACACATAACTACTGAAAATATCTTTTGGCATACTCACCTCCATTGTCATATATGATGGATTTGATCTTCTTCCCAAGGTTGTTCTCAGCTAAGGCTTTAAATACTTTGAAAGCCTCGAATACCTCATACTTTTGCTTCATAAAGTATACCCAACAATACCTTGAACAATCATCAATGAAGGTCAAAAAATATTTGGATCCATTCATTGAAGTTGTAGGCATTGGTCCTGAGACATCACTGTGTATCGGATCTAGTATCGAGGTATCTCTTGTTGCCTTCCCAACCTCATATATTTTCTCTAGATGCTTCCTTACCAAGCAACCAATACATACTCCTTCTGACGATTTGATGAGAGGAAAACCCTCAACCAATTTGTCATTGTGTAGTTGTTGGATATACTTGAAGTTCAGATGTCCAAACCTTTCATGCCACAACTTTCTTGTGTTATTTGCATGAGTAAACAAGGCTTTCATATACGAAGTAGGCAGGAAATGTGAAAACTTAGATGCCTTGTAGGCATGATTAGCAAACCCTTTTGCTATGATATTTCTAATAGAGGCTTTAGTTATTTCTACTGTGTCAGCATCGAATGTAACTCTATTGGGAGAGCTTGTATAATTCATCTAATAAACAGATAACAAATTTGTTGAAGAGAGGGAACATAAAGCACATTTTGGAATTGGCCATGCTCAAGTTTAATGGAACCTCTCCCAATAACTGGGATCTGAGAATCATCCCCCATATGAATGTTAGGTCCTCCTGAGAGATTTAGAGAGGTGAAGGATTATTTGGAAGCAACCATATGATTGGATGCTCCTTAATCAATCATATAAGCCTTTGATTGAGTGAAGCCTTCTTTCAAGGCATGGCAACTCTCATGTCCTTTTGTCTGGTGTCCATATTCAGACTTCTTTGCACCTTGTGGAAGGGAAATATTGTTATGTTCAAGGAGCTTTGACAGCTGATCAATGGTTCTCTGCATGCACTGGCTCTCTGGATGAAAGCCTCTCATACAATAGGAGCACTTAGATTTCTCAATTTTCTTGTTCTTCTTGGAACCTAAGGCTGCATCGGAAGAGTTATGCTTCTCCTTTGAATTTGAATCAACATTTTTATTCACCTTCCCTTTTAGCTTCCCTTTAGCTTGCTCTTTCCTAGATTCTCTAGCTAAGAGGGCCCGATTCTTGGAGGCATTGAGAACTCCCATCTGAATCAATTTGTCTTGCTCCTAGATGAATGACTCTGCAAATGCATCTAGAGAAGGCATTTTTCAATTTGGGATGGATAATCTTCCAGAGTGGAATGTGGATACAAAGACTGAGAATTCTGAGCCAATCTTGCTTAGAATTGATAGTACAAGTTTCTCATCCTTCCTCTCTATCCCACATTGCTTGCATTGCAAGAATATGGCTTTGTATTTCAAGAAGAACTATTTAAATGTATCGAAGTTGCTGGGTTGGAGTGCAATGAGCTCATTCTCTAGAATATGGCCTCTAATCTCATCTTGTTTGCGAAACAAAGATTCAATTTTGTCCCATACTTCCTTTGGAGCTATGAGTCCTTGAAGGTGGAACAACAACTCCCTAGATATGTGGATGCACATGAAGTTGAAGGCTTCATCTAGCCTATTCAAAAACTTGTATTTCTAAACATATTGATTGGGCTCAACTTCGCTTCCCATTGTCATCCTAAAAAGGCCTTTGTTGCGCAAGGCTATCTGCATATCTGCCCTCCAATCAATGTAATTGAAGGGTGTAAGGTTTCTAGGTGATAGAGGACCCAAATTCTCCATTTCACTATATGTTGATCAACAAATCTTCGAGAGCTACGTAGGTACCTGCAAAATCACTGCAAAAGAAACTTCAATTCACAAACATTTGCCAGTTCAAACCTTTCCACCTTGACATGTGCACTTTTTTAGAGTCCGTAACACCTGGATAGACTTCTCTAGACATAATCTAGAGCAACCAATGCAATGATTCCAAGAATTATGGGGAAACTTAGTTGGTTCTGGTGCAAGCATGGAGGTTTATGAGGTTTGTTGTTGGCCTGAACAGAGGCTATGATACCATGTTAAATTTCATGAACCATAGATATACAAGCCAAAATGAGAGCTATTTGAAAAGAAGTATGCATTGGAATTATCAAATCAATGTAAATTGAACAACAAATTCATGACAAAAATTTCACACAAATCAAACAAGTATTGCTCAGATTATCATAACATTAATCTTCATTAATTAATCAATAATATAATGATAGTACAATAAATAGAATTCAAATTCACCAACTCAAACTAACTGGTTAGCTAACTCGGAGTGGAAATAATCACAGTTGGAGCTCACTAGTTAACTCTAGATAACCAAATCAGTATTCAATCAGTTAACTAATGATGGTAGGTGAATAATGGCGCCTACAGTCCCATGAATCATGGAAAGTGGTGCTAATCTAACTGACTGTGATCTAATTGATTGTAACTAAAGCATAATTGGGCATGACTAATTACCTACCATATCCAACCGAAGGTGACTACTGGTGGCACTCAAAGTGGGATCCTATAATGTAGGGATTGGTCCCTATTGTTGTACAGAAATAAACACCTTATAACCGAAGGTCTGGGGTTACCAACATACTCATAAAACTTGTAGGCAATCGACTCTAGAGTACAGAAAAGGAAATAAGAGGATAGAATAGATTCACCCGATACACCACGGTTGATCCTAGCTTTGTCCTCTTCCGCTCTGCTTCTCCTCCAAAGCCTTCAGGGATGTTTCTCCTTCACCTGTCAAGAGCAAATCCTCCAAATGAAAGATGATACATGTATATAAAACAGGTTAGATAAATCATATACAGAGTGCTTAGTCATAAGTATTCATCAAACCATGATACATGAAATACATTCAAAACACATATGGAAGAAGAATTATCTTTATTAACAATAGTGAATAAGTTCAGATTACAACCCAACACCTGAGACAAGGACTCCTATGCAACCAAAGGATTCTGAGTTCCACTGCTCTAAAGACTTCTGAATAGACACCACCAGCATAACTTTGCTCTCCAAGTATCATTCATTAACACCCTCCCCAAGGCCTTTATTTATACTTAGTGAAATAAGGCAGTTTCGAGAGTTGAGGAGGTTGAGACAGTTAAGATGGTTATGGTTAAGGGCGTAACAAATCTCAAATAATCGAGATTTATTATTTTTAATGTCAAAGGAAGGTGTACATGGGTATAAATACTGGAAACTCGCGTATGACATGCGAGTTGCTCTAAGGGAAGCCCACGTACAGATCTGTACGCAAGATGCAATTACTGATACTCGCATACAACACGCGACATGCTTTAATAAAAGGCGCGTATGTACGCGAGTTGCATATAGGAAAAGGCGCGTACAGCACTTGACATATTCAAAGGTAAAAATAACCAGCTAGATGGATGATAAATGTAGTTCATAACATGCCCATCTATAGTGTTTTAGGCAACCTTCAATCCATAAATGTCCTTTTGTGTGCCAACATGGGGAATGTCGGCACTCGGACAAAGAAGTGCCATTTAAGTAGATAACAGATGCCCCCTAATGTGTGAGGTTAGATGGAAATGATGGCTGAAATACATTACAATCTTTATCTTTGGAGAACTCAGAAATCCAATGGAGCAAAGGTAGTACCTGAAACAAATACATAATAATGTCATATACAAAGTCATATATGAGGATGCTATGTTCAATATACTGGAACACTAGCTCCTTTACAAGAGTACATCATATGATACGGGTACTAGACCATGTATATTACAAAGGTGGATTGAAGCCACAATATACAATAATGATGAGTCTTCAAAGATCTGGAAGCTGTGTACATAAATGGAACATAATCTTGCGCAACTTAGTTCATATGTGAAGAACTAAGGTCTTCGTAACACAATCCCAAAGAACCAATACAATCCAAGCCATGTGAATAAATGTAAGTTGAAGTCGAACATGGAAAGGATTCAAAAGTTTGTCAATCAATAAGTGAAAATTGACAACTGAAGCAAAGGAATTCACCAATGATGAAAGTGAATCCTGAGGTACGATCGTCAAAACTCTAGGTCTTAGTCATTAGGAAGTACTGAAACGGAACCATGATGTGATAAGGAAGGTAATAGATCCTCCAACAGATCACAAGAGTGACTAGGAACTGGGCAAAAGAAGGGCGAGACACAATAGATAACAGATTAAACAATGATGGGATCAGGATAAAGATCAAACATTGGGTTGAGTCCTGGAACAACGAGCATGACACAGAGATGACCCAAGGCAGCTTTTAACACATAGATAGAACAACTAGACTTATCTGTCATGTAGGAGACATGATCAGATTCCCCAGGTATAATGGACAAGAGGAGGAGTAGGAAACTCGAAGTAATAGCTGAACAGAAAGTGATCACTGAAACATGGGTATCGAAAAAAACAAAGAGTGCTATGTTCGAGGAGGACATGCTGCCACTACTGAAAACAAGAGAAACTTCTTCCTTACCTTCCCTGTTAAATTTTAACGAGTCCAGGAAAGTCAACTCGGATCCCTCTTCATTTTTAAACAAGCTTTAAGAGAAGGGAAAATAATGCTTGATAGTGTCACTAATTCGTGGATTTAATGAGCCCGAACTAGTACATGCTCAGCTGGTGTTTTCACATTTAGAGAGTCTGAAAACTCCAAAGAAGACTCCAGGGGGGTCCTTTTTCATCCAATTTAGTATCCTAAGGCCGAAAAAGTATAAAACATACCATAGAAGAACTCTCTTAACTTCCGTAGAAGAAAAGGTGAACCTTTTTCATACTTAGTCAAGGAGGTCCGAAAAAGGTTAAATTACCCACCTACCCAACGCTCCTTCCAAAATAGCCTAAAATAGCTTGAGTTTTACGAGTGTGAAGGAGAGCAAGATCACTCGGAAAGATCCATTTGATTACGAGAAATGGGGCTTACAAAAATAAACTCGTTGCTTTTTTCTTAAGTGTTTAACGAGCATGACAAAGACACAAAGTACACTCGAAATATTTTTCATGTTTAGGTCCAGAGCACGAAAAAGAGAAAACTAATCTCATACCGGGCGTTCCTTTTCCGTAAATGTAGTCCCTCAGGTTCGGAAAAGTGATAAACCTATGCCTGAGAATACTCTTCTCAATTCAAAAAGAAAACAGAGGGATCCTTTCTCGTATTATTCCGCATGGTCCGAGAAAGAGATAACCTACCACCGATGCGGATGCCCGTTCACATATTCTTAACGAGCTTGAACGGACAAGTTAACTCGGCAGTCAAGTCTGTTTTGAAGGAGTCAGACCTGGGCCTAAAGAAACTCCATAAAGGCAAGGAGTCCTATAAAGGGATAGCTTGTAAAAAGAGATTCAAAAGAAGCTCTATTTGGCGTGAAAAATAGCTAAAAGGATACCCATGTACCTTAAACAGTTGCGACATGAGTAACAAAGGACAACATAGGTTTTAAAGGAAGATACTCATGAAAAACGGGTCCTATCCACAGAAGAACAATGGTAAAAACAGGGAACTAATGGTTTATAATACCATAGTCCGTGGCAAAATGTTGATTGCTAAGGTTAATGTGGGTTGAGTGTAGATGCCAAAAATTCATTGGAAATGACAAAACCACCCTATTGGAGCAAAAAACACCTTATAACGATGAAAAACCTGTTTCAAGGAAAAAAAGAAATATAGGATTAGTTGAATAGATTTCAAACTATAGGAAAAAACCCACTTTGAGAAATAAACTTTCTATAAATAGTTCAAAATCAAAACAAAACTCACCATTTGAATTTTTAGCCATAAGAAACAAGTTTTTACCTCTACCTTCGTTCAATCATTGTGGACAATCTAGTGGACGAAATCGAATTCCGCAAGTTGCAGGTAAGCCTACACCTCGAGCTCTTCATTTTGATCCTAGCAATTATTAATTTTGAGTCCTAATTACTGTATTAAAAGCATCCTAAAGCATGTCATGGCGCATACGCAGGTTGACAGTGTAAAGACTCGCGTACACGTGTTCTGTACACGATTTGCCTTCAGAGACAGTCGCGTACAGTACGCGACATGTCTAACTAGACAGTCGCGTGTACTGTGTGAAGGATAAAAAGCTAATTATAGTAAAAATAAATAAAATTTTATATGAAATTAATGAATCAAATTACTTGTTTTGCTAGGTGTGAAGATGGTGTTGGAATGGAGGGAACAGGAACATGAAACAATGGACCAAGAAGCGCTCCAAAGTGCACCCACCAGACATGCATTGCGAAGAAGTGGGTTATTAAAGTTCTTTTACACATCACCCATGCGAGCCAATGTCTGCCTATTGGAGTTCATGATAAACTATTGGGATCACGATTTGGGGATGTTTGACCTATAGGGTGAGACTTTGGAGGCTACTACTGAGGACATGTATTTCATTACCAGTCTGTCATGACGAGGAGCACCGGTTAACTTAGAGGGCACCGGCAGGGGTGGTGACCCTTTAAGTGTCCAGAACTACATAGATGTGTTTTGCACACCAGGTACCCAAAAGAGAGGGAGTTGTGTCCCTATTGCACATATCCGTGACTTCACATTACAGGTATTGACTAGCACCATCGTGAGGATTGCAGGATCCTCTTCATTACATTTGGCTACACGGAACCAAATGAGGTTGGCGGTGGATTGTATGCATGGTGCCCTCTATGATTGGTGTTTGAGAGTTGTTCCTATCATGAAAAGACAACTCTCCTATTGCAAGAGAGGAAGGCGAAAGAACTTTGGTTATTCTAGCATATTGGTTGCTTTCTTCGAGAGAGAGTACCAGGGTTGAGTCCCGCCATACCTCTACCAGTTCGATCTCCACGTCAGCCGAGGCTGAGCAGATGGGGAGACATTTTCCTCCGTCAAGGAGGAGGAGACACAGTGCATAATGTATACGATGATGATTTCTATATTTGGTGGGAGCGACAGCTACCGGCACTAGAGCAGTTTCCATATGCCAGCATGGATTTTCGAGGTGACCCAGACCTTGTCCTCCCTCCAGGAGGAGCATGGGGAGAGCTAGGTAAAAAAAAATTAATTTTTTAACATTTTTTTAAAAAAATTATGAATTTTAAAATGATAGATATATACATGTATGTACAAGTCTTAACCTATAAATGTGTCAAAATGCAAATATTGGACCGGTCCGCCCTGAGGGGCATCCACGCATGTTTGTTCATCTTGTCATAGGCGAAGACCCGGGGCTGATCAGGGTTCTAGAGGGGAAGCTAGCCAAGCTTACCCAAAGAGTTCCCACCTTTCAAATAGAGCAAATCTCCGCCGCCATGCAGGAGTTCGTAGTTGGGGTTCCACCTGTCTGGTTACGCCTTTTGAGGCGAGTAGCCAGAGCAGTTCTGGTATACATAGATGCTGTGGAGGCTGCCGAAGTCGAAGAGGCTGAGGAAGCCAGAGTACAGAGAGACCATGGGGATCAAGGTGGTCCAAGTGACCAGGGTGGTCCTGCTTAGATTTAGGACATTTTGGTGAACTGCGATCCACATTTTTGTATATTTTTGTATATTATACAGTTCTGATGGGATCTAAGGATCAGACTCGACCTATTTATGGACAGATATTTTACATATATATATATATATATATATATTGTTGTTGGTTTATTTACAAGTGTTTTTTATGAGCACGCTGTACATTTTTATGAAATGTGTGTCAGATGCCAATCTAAAATGTAATTAGCATATGCATCATTCAATGAATTCTGATTTCGTGGACTGTGATTGAATATAATAACTTCAAAATTTCTTTCCAATAACCAAATTTGCATGAACTGGCGTAATAGAATAGGATTTCGTACCTGATAAGCTCAATTGAGCTGGGAGACCACCAGCTAGGAGTCTAGACGAACCTCAAGATGGGTGATACCACGTGACAAAGCATCCCATAGGAGCTCAATTACAGCCCTATACTCAGCAACATTATTAGAGGCAGGACCTAAACAAGCACCTCCTGCGGCAACTAGTTGTCCTGAGGGAGAGTAAATGACCCACGCTGATGAAGCTAGATTACAAGTGTGGTGACTGGCGCCATCTACGAACCCTATATACCTTTCAGAAGACATCTACAACAACCAGCAGATGGTATAAAAAACAAAACCGACAACCTAATGTACATAAAAATACATAAAATTACAAGAAAAAGTGCTAAGCCTGAGCATAGTACTTTTTTAGGTAGAGCCCATTTCTAGTCTCAGGCAGCTTGTTCCCATCAAAATCAATTAACTCATATGCACCCTTTTTCAAGACTTTTGACACGACATAAGGTCCTAACCACATGGCCTTGAATTTTCCTGCCCCCAAGGGTTCTTTGTCCTAGTCCCAAAGCAAGACAAAACCCCCCTCAGAGAAAACCTGAGGTTTGACCGATTTATCATATTGAGTTTTGACCCTATTCTTATGAGTTTGATTAGTAGTCAGCGCATCTCTATGTTGTTCATCAAGGTGTTCTAAATGTACCAGATGTTCCTCAAGCTCTGTCATATCAGGTAACACATGAATATCTATTTTTAGAGACGGGATTTCACACTTAATCGAGGTAACTGCTTCCACTCCATGAACGAGTTGGAAGGGGGAGAAACCCGTAGCAATTTTTACGTTAGTTTGGTAGGCCCAAAGAGAAAGATATAGCATGATGTGCCAGTTAGAATGGGTTGCATCAATTGTACGTTTAAGAATAGTCTTTAAAGTCTTGTTTACAGCTTCAACCTGACCATTTGCTTACGGGTAGTACAAAGATGAATGTTCTTGTCTAAATCCGAGCATAGTGGTCAGTTCCATCATCATGCTATTTTGAAAATGACTTCCATGGTCAGTGACAATCACTTTGGGTATACCAAACCGTGCTATAATCTGATTGAATACGAAGAAAGCTGCTATTTCCCCGTCGACTTTAAAAGTAGGCATTGCCTCTACCCATTTCGTAAAATAGTCAACAGCGACAATGATGTATTTATGCCCCCCAGCCGAGGCTGGGTTGCATGTCACGTATTCAATCCCCCATTTCATAAAGGGGCCTACCGAGACGACGGGAAATAACGGAGCAGGATGTGACCGCATTTTCCTGGTGTAAATTTGACAAGGATGACAGCGCTTCACTGCTTCCACACAATCTTTGAAGATCGTGGGCCAGAAATAACCGACACGTAGTATCTTCTAGGTCGTTGCTAACCCAGATAAATGACCCCCACATGCTCCACTATGGGAATCATTCAGGACAATCTCCGCTTCCTCATGGGTAAGGAATCGACGCAAAATGGAATCTACCCCTCTTCGATATAATGTATCTCCTATGATGAGGTAGTTCTTGGCATGAAGGCGTAATTTACGTCGTTCCTCCCGTGACGAAGCTGCAGGGTACTTCAAAGTCTGGAGATATATAAGAATATCCCCATACCAAGGATCAAAGGTTGATATCAAGAAGATATGCTCATCTGGGAATGAGTCATCTTCAACGGCTACATCTTCTTCAGTAGGAAATTCTGCTATAAGCTCAGCAAAAACTAAGGACTTCTTAGACTTAGCGGACTGAAAATCCAAGTCAAAATCTTGAAGAATGACTATCCATTTGTTAAATTTTCCCCCAACAATCCGTCGGGATAAAACATATTGAAACGGATTCACATCCGCCACTACTGTTGTGGTCCTCAGTAAAATGTAGTGACGTAACCTCTGAACAGCATAAACAGCTGCTAAGGATAATTTCTCAACATGGGAGTATTTAAGTTCAGGTCCGGCCAAAGCACGGCTAAGATAATAAACGACATGCTCTACAAGCTTATCGTCCTCCTGGACTAATACTACCCTAATGGTCAACTCAGATGCGGCCAGATATAATATAAAATCCCTAGAATAATATGGCGAACGCAATAAGGGTGCCGACAACAAAGCTTTTTTCAATGCCTCAAAAGCAAGTTGTGCAGTTTCATCCCATATAAATGGGGTGTCCTGTTTGAGCAAGCGCATGAAACCCTTAGTAATCTTAGCATAGTTAACAATAAAATGTCAGAGAAAATTAGACTTTCCTTGCAGGCTTTGAAGTTGCCTGATAGAATGAGGAGGAGGCAGATTTACAATGGCCTCAACTTTTAATGGATCCACCTAGATGCCTCTACTAGAGACAATGAACCCAAGCAATCCTCCTGACTCGACACAGAATACACACTTGTGGGGATTCAAGCGGATTTTATAATGTCTACATCTCTCAAATATCAATTGTAAATGATCTGGATGTTGGATCCTCTTACGAGAATGTGCAGGCAGATCATCAAGGTATGGTTCGATAATGGCTTTAATATCATGGAAGGCAAATTTCATAGCCCATTGAAAGGTTTCCCTAGCATTTTTCAATCCAAAGGGCATTTTCTTGTATGCGAAGGTACCCCAAGGACAAATGAAAGTAGTTTTATGTTGGTCTTCCAGTTTTATTTGAATTTGATTGTATCCGAAGAAACCATCCATAAATGAGAACACCTCACTTCCCACACAAGCATCTATAATTTGGTCTATAAATGGCGTGGGATAGTTGTCCTTAGGACAGGATTTATTCAGGTCTCTAAAATCAGTACAAACATGGATAGTCCCTTGCTTCTTATCAACAGGAACATGGTTGGACACCCATTCTGTCAAAGCTATGGGATAGATAAAACCAGCCTTCAACAGCTTTTCAACTTCAGCCTTCACAGCCACCGCTTTGCGTGGGTTAACCGGTCTTAACTTTTGTCAAACCGGTTTGGCATCAGGATATGTTCGGATTTCATGTTCAACAATCGATGGATCAATGCCTGGCATCTCCTCATATGACCAGGCAAAGACATCGCAGAATTCCTTAAAAAGGGCAGTATAGATAGCAATCTCTTCAGGAGAGCAATTTGCACCTATGTATATGTTTTCCACGACATCAGGGTTTATAGAGATGTTAATAGGTATGGTGGCAAAAATATTTGCCATATTCCCCTCTACAAACATTCCTTCCCTAGGTAAGGGATTGATAGGTGTATCAACATCTTCTGACAGTCTCAAACAAAACTCTTGATTTTCTATTCTGCTTAGTTGTGGAAGAAAATAGGATTGATGGTGAAGAACCTCACAAATCTTACCACGTCCACTCATGGCTTCCAAAATGGCTTCATCAAAAGGTAAAACCATGTCTAAACAATCGATAGAGTGCAAAGCATTTTCTGCCCATGCGAGCAAATAGACTTCTTCCAGATCTTCCGAGACTATTAGAGGATATGGAATACGATCAACAATGGTTTGAGTGATAGCTTGGTAAGCTACTTCCACTACTGATAAGGGCACCTCTGGTTCATGGAGGGAAGGGAGAACCCAAGGATCAATCCTATCAACAACCATAGCTATGGACCTCCCCACACTAGTAGAACCAATATAATTAACCGGGGTTGGAAGGTCAAATGTGCCCATCAGTGATGTGTACATTCCATCCCCCAAGCTCTGTGCAGCAGGTTTGACCTGATCAACCAATGGCACAGCAGACTCATTAGACTCTAAACGACCTTTTCGAGTAAAATCAAGTTGGTCAATAGTAACCAACTTGCCCTCATGTGGAAAAACCACTACACGAAAGACAGCCAACGCAATAGCGGACATCGCATAAGTCCAGTTTCTTCCCAAAAGCATATTATAGTCCAAAGGTGCATCAATTACTTCTACTTCAACAGACACCGCTTTCCCTGCCAGCTTAATTTCAAAAGCCGGCAAGATACCATGAGGAAGGAAGGATCTTCCATCGAAAGCAGTAAGTAGAGTATTTGACGAGACCAGCTCTGGGGATCCGAGAGCTTTCCAACAGGTCAAGGACATAACACATGTAGAAGCACCCTCATCAACAATTGCCCTTCCAATGGTCTTTCCACCATGGATGACATCTATTGATAAGGCTACATGGTAAGGTAGGCGAATTTTAACATCAGATAAATGAAATTTTGCCATGAGACTCGATGAGTCCATGCTACCTAAAGCTGCTAAGAGGGCATCCCGCTAGGCGGGGCAACTCTGTAACACCTCTAAAGCTGGCATTGCACACAGGGTTTGGGATAAATCTTCAACCATGGAGTATTTTGAAGAAGCCCTAGCATTAGGGTTATGCAAGGTCTTCTTGAAGACACCTTTCGGTATCTTCGGCATAGTCTCAGTAGGTTTCTCTATCATGAGAGGGTTAGAATTTTCACCTACAACTTTACCCTTCTCGAAAGTCTCTTTCTCATAATTTTTATTCCTCATCTATAACAAAGTCAAAGATCGAACCATGTTGATATAGTTTGGGTCAGGCGCATTTTGAGTGCCGCTTGCTACATTAGAAGCTGAAGCAGAATTCTGTCCTTAGGGAAAAGGATCCTTCGGGACAGCCGGTTGTTGAGCTTTAAGCAGCTTCTGGGCTTGTTCCATAAGGGGACAAAGGTGAGTAAGGTGGTCGTAGTGGCACAACTTCCACGGGAACTTAACCTTATTCTTTTTTTATTCCCCCCATCAGCATTATTTGCGGGCTTCTGCTTGTTTTGGTTTCCCTCTCCTTTCTTTCCTCTCTTTTTCTTCCCACCGAGTTGTTGATTTCCCTTCTGAGAGGTTTGTGCAAAGACATTCACACTCTGGGGGGAGGGGGCAGCCTTTGCTGCCTCCGCCGTAGACTGCTTGATAGACAACTGATGCAGTTGCTTAGCCAAAGACTCTACGGTGGGAGAGTTAACGGACCCAACCACACTATCAGCATGGGGTCCTGGCTTAGGCTTCTCCGCATCGTGCGTAGGCCTCGGTGCCTCAGGGATAATCTCATATAAGATCCCAGATTGTGAATAAATCAAATCCAATAGCTGGGCCCTGAGAATGGCTTCTTCTTCATTCGTCACTCCTGAGGTGGATACGTCCTTAGATATGTAAGGCAACAGGGATTTAAGGAACCACTCTAGAAGGAACTCAGGAGGGATAGTGGCTTTTATAAGGCTCTTTCACCTCCTCCACTCTTGGATATGATCCGAGATGTGGGTAGCCTTGTTCTTCCTAAAGGTAGATAACAAGTCTGTGTTGAAATCATATCGGACCGGAAGCTGAAAGTGGATAAGGAATGCACTAGCCAAATCCCAGAAACTACTGAAAGAGGCAGAAGGCAACTCAATGTACCATTTTTTCGCGGTACTTGTTAAGGTTCTCTGGAACAACCTCAACCTAACTGAATCTTCATTCAGTGAATTCGAAGAACACCATAAATGAAATGTGGTGGCATGAGCCCCAGGATCTTCACCAACTTTGCCCTTGAATTTAGGGATGTCCGATGGCAATTTGGTGGGAACAGGTGGTCACGAGGGGTCATGCCTCACTAAGTCATTCATCAACTTTGACAAATCTAGCAAGTTTAATGTTGCCAGGAATGGAATTTTGGGTCAAACCGGGGCACTAAATGTGCCAGCCTGGGGATTAGAGGGACCTGCCCCCGAATGCCCATAGGCAAAGGTGGGGTTCCCCCCTGACCCCGGTTGCGAAGTGGGTAGATTACTCTGAAATGGATTCCATCCGTAAGCCATAGGATTGTGTGTGGGAGGTGCAGTATAAGAAGTTCGAGTCGTCCCCATCGAAACTGGGGTCTTAAAGACAGGAGCCAGTATCCCTCCGCTAAACAACGAAAAGGGAGAGCTCGTAAACAGGGCCGAAATCGAAGTTTGAAAACTTTTCCCATAAGAGGTATTGTTCCCAAACTGCACTCCTACATACGAAGGTGATGGGCCTACGTATGGAGTAGATGGGGGAATGTGTCCCCCATTCCAAGGAAATCCTTGGACAAACGACGAGGATCCTACCGGACCACTCTGGGTAGTGTATGGAAAGGAAGAAGGAACAGTAGGTATACTGGGAATCCCAGTAACCATATCACCAGAAGTACCTTCTAGGTTTGAGTGAACCGGTGGTTGGACCACCCAGATCACTGGAGTCAAAGGTGTAGAAGGTATACTAGATCTCGGGGCACTTACCGAGGGAGGTAGTGCCTCTTCAACCGGAATGGCTGAGGTGAATACAAAAGAACTTTCTCTCGTAGAAGACATAATCCTACCCACAGGGACACCTAAAACAGGTGAATCAAAAGGTCTAACCTGAACGATCACAGGATCGTTTAAATCAGTCAAGGGTGTGTTAAAATTCCTTGCAAACTCGTCAGTCTGCAAGTCTTCTATCTCAACTGTATCTAGATCAAAACGGTTAGCTATAAGTTCTGGTTCACCTAGAACTTCACTTACTCCTACCGGTTCAAATGAACCGTCCGTGTCCAATCTTCGCCTTTGGGGTAGAGGTGGAGGTTCCAATGTGACGAGAGGAGGAAGGTTTTGCAACCTTCTTGACCTTCTTATAGGTTGGTCCTCCACGATTGAAAATTTTACAAATCAAACCCTAAGGCCAACTAAACATAGGCAAAACCACAGAGCACACACTATAAAAAATCCTAAAGCCTCAAACAATCAAACAAGGGTGAAAGATATGCTTTTCTGAAGAAAGCTGAAGAACAATTACTTGGCGTCCTTGAAGTGGTTCTTAGGCACAAGCGGAGGAATCACCCACCACCCTCCCACACTTACAACAAGGGTTACCTTCCAAGCTCGTCCAAGGTGAACCAAAAATAGCCTTCCGGTTTACCTAGGTATGAACCCTAAATGTCAAGAGACTAAAGGCTACCTTAGCTATACCAACAGTCTGGGGGGATAGTCACAAGCCTGACTCGTACGCATGGGTAGGGTAGCTGAGCCTGAAACTTTTTCTAGGACATAATCCCCAGATGCGTAAAATTCCTGATTTACGTTTTGGCAAGGAATCAGAGGGTTATCTCCTCAGTCCAATGCCTCCACGCGGCCTCGTGCTTGACTCCCTTTTGAGAGGAGCTTCCCAGATACAATTGATAAAGTCAAGGATTTACCTAAAGAAAGGTCCACTACGTCTGAATTTTAAAACTAATGGCAAGTTTACATTTCCTATCCCACAAGTCTAGCCTAAGCTAGTAGGTGAAAGGCCCCTAAAAATAAAAATTACTAATAAATTTTAATTATTGTGTTCATTTTAAAGGGCTTTTTTTAACTCGGAGGGAAATGGAGTGATGAACTATGGTGTTTTTTACTCGATAAGAAATAAAAAAGTAAAGGTGTATTTTTTCAAAGCAAATTGCCACTATTAAAAGAAAACTTCTTTTTCTTTTTGTAAATATAGGTTGATGAACAAATGCAAGCGATAAAGAGAAACTAAGACTATGTTTTTTGTAGTTTTTGAGATTATATTTTAAAACTGAAATGAAAAATACTTATGCAAAAGTAAATGCAAAAGCTTGAAAATGTTTTTCTTTTCACTTTTTAAAAATGTTGAAACTCTACTATGCACCTAAAATGCACTAAACTTGAGTATACTTGGATCAAATCAACTATATAAAATAAACAAACTGAAGTAAACAGGTCAACAAAACAAAGAATCAACCAACAAAGGGAGACCGAGAACCCTAGCTTGGGTGTGTACAATGACAAGAAATCATTGTAAACTCATAAAGGTAAGTGACAAACCAACCATTATCAAAAGATAGACTGGAAAAACAATGCCCAAAACCCTGATCACTGATTCGGACAGAGACACTTCAACCTATAACCCAAACAGGCCAACCTACTTCAGAACGCAGACAGAAGGCAATCCAAACAAAAGAAACCCAAGGGCTTTACGAGAAAGCACAAAGTGTGGTCACCAAGGTCTTCAGACTAACTGCACAGTATTCATAAAGAAAGCCAACTAACAAACAGGAATTACAAAAAGACAGGGACAAGCAAACCCTAGCCTAAAAATCCCTATTTCCAGGCTTGTACGCGACTGTGTACAAGGGAAACTCACGTACAATACGCGACTGTCCAATAGAGCAACCTGCGTATGCAAGCCTTTGTACGTGACTGTGTATGAGAGCAACTCACGTACAGGTACAAAATTTTCCTCAAAAACAAAGAAAAATCCACAAGGCTTTCAAATACTATGGTAAGCATGAACCAAGATAAAAAACCACACACTAACTTCAGGGCAAAGACTGGTCAAGGGTGACAGAAACAACCTACAGCAATCTCGGATCCCCAGCGGAGTCGCCAGTTCTGTTGTACAAGAATAAACACCTTATAACCGAAGGTCTGGGGTTACCAACATACTCATAAAACTTGCAGGCAATCGACTCTAGAGTACAGAAAAGGAAATAAGAGGATAGAATAGATTCACCCGATACACGACAGTTGATCCTAGCTTTGTCCTCTTCCACTCTGCTTCTCCTCCAAATCCTTCAGGGATGCTTCTCCTTCACCTGTCAAGAGCAAATCCTCCAAATGCAAGATGATACATGTATATAAAACAAGTTAGATAAATCATATACAGAGTGCTTAGTCATAAGTATTCATCAAACCATGATACATGAAAGACATTCAAAACACATATGGAAGAAGGATTCTCTTTATTAACAATAGTTAATAAGTTCAGATTACAACCCAACGCCTGAGACAAGGACTCCTCTGCAACCAAAGGATTCTGAGTTCCACTGCTCCAAAGACTTCTGAATAGACACCACCAGCATAACTTTGCTCTCCAAGTATCATTCATTAACACCCTCCCCAAGGCCTTTATTTATACTTAGTGAAATAAGGCAGTTTCGACGGTTAAGGAGGTTGAGACGGTTAAGATGGTTATGGTTAAGGGCTTAACAAATCTCAAATAATCGTGATTTATTATTTTTAATTTCAAAGGAAGGTGTACGCGGGTATTAATACTGGCAACTCGCGTATGACACGTGAGTTTCTCTAAGGGAATCCCACGTACAGATCTATACGCAAGATGCAGTTACCAATACTTGTGTACAACACGTGACATGCTTTAATAAAAGGCGTGTATGTACGCAAGTTGCATATTGGAAAAGGCGCATACAGTACTTGACATATTCAAAGGTAAAAATAACCAGCTGGATGGATGATAAATGTAGTTCATAACATGCCCATCTATAGTGTTTTAGGAAACCTTCAATCCATAAATGTCCTTTTGTGTGCCAACATGGGGAATGTCGGCACTCGGACGGAGAAGTGCCATTTAAGTAGATAACACCTATGGTTCCTAAACTTATGCAATCGGGTGTAGTAAGTGGTAGATGACCCTTAGGTGTGTCCCCCGTGTACTGGTGGGTGATGATGACCTCCTAATATGGGCTAAATGAATCAAATAGACTTATGTGGGTAAAGGGAGGATTAATTAATCCTAACATAACCCTCTACTATCTCAAGAAGCAACATACATTATTCAATTGATTGGGTTTTGTGGGAACCATCAAATTCCAACACTAATGGCACTCAAAGAATTATGATTGTGATATGCCAGATTTTGCTTATAAGCATGTTGTTTATGGAAGATTGAATTATTTTCCTTGTTTGTCATTCTTCTCATTTGTCTTTGTGTGACTTATGGGAAAGCTTATTCAATAGCATTTATTCATTTGCGTCATCTTCATTTCTAGATTGCTCATTTTTCCTTGAGTTCACACCTTCAGTCATGATACTAGGGGTTCTAGTGACAACTTTAGAATTAAACAGGAATTTGAGGAAGAGAAAAGGAGGGGGGTCAAATCCAAGATCTAGAGGGGATATATACACCATAATTTTTTTAGGAAGCTCCTCTATCACTAGAAGGTATCCACTATCAACATAGGTTGAGAGAGAGTTAGCCTTTAAGAAAGAGGGTGGAGAAGGAGCAGAATAAGAGGGTGAAAGAGAGACAGGTTCAAAAGGGGGAGCATTGTGAATGTATGGCTAAGAGAGGATTTCAAATATGTTGTTGGAGATCGAGGGATTTCCTTTAGGTTCTTGGAATGTTGAGGGATAATTTGGGTTTGAGCTAATTTTCTTCTTTATAGCCTACCATTGCTCATCCTCGTCTACAAGGGTTATTTTAGGCAAAAAAAAAATGCAATCCTTTGTAAAATGTCCATATTCATGACAAATTTTGCATCTGAAGGGTAGTTATTCATAGTCTAATTTTCGGATGTGACTCTAGTTGTCCTAGTACATCTTGGTTACTTATAGGAGACCTTTTATAGATACACCTACACACATATGCGAGCATTCATGAACATTCTTGATTTTGGCTCAGATCGATTGATATATTTCTTCAAAGCATTATCCATTATTCTCAAAGAGTCACCATTCCAACAATGGAGAGGTAAATTACACAACCTCACCCAAATTGGGACTATAAAAGGAACATTAACCTCAGGATTGAAGTCTAAAGATAATTTATTAAGATAATTCTCTAAGCTCCCATGAAATATGGGTTTTTTTATGAATATGTGATATTTGTCTTCTTTGAGCTCAAAGAGAAACACATATAAACCTTGGCCACATAAATAATATGATAAAGTTACCATTGATCATTACCATCCAATTCTTTTACATCCAAATATCCATATACGTCAGAGATAACCATATTGCATTGAACTAGTCAGTCAGCCATATTTCAACAAATACAAGAGCCTTGTGGTGAGGGGTAGCCACAAGGAGCTTCACTTAAAGAATTTCATCAAGCTTCTTAACCCATCTGGAGAGTTGAGGTTTGGCATTAGGTTTCCCAAGAGAAGTGATGAGAACCTGAAAGGTAATCCCATGTTCTATCGAAGGGGGAAGACCCCATCCTGGGTGTATCTTAGGGAGAGTTATAGAAGGCGCATTAGGGAAAGCAAGTTAAAGGCAATGGACAAGCTAGGGAAAGCATGAAGAGTAGGAATTTTTTATCATATCAGTAACAATTAGTATGATCTGAAGGATGACAAGAGGGTGTGAATTAATCCACGTATGTGTGTGCAAGAAGTGCAACGCAAGACTCACACATTTGATCACTACCTCCAGGAGCCCCTATGGAAACCTCTGGGGCTAGACTCCTTCATGAGAATTGAACCTTGGTCACCAATGAAAAATGCCTCATTCCTCGCTGATGGATCCAACCTCTTTGGGTAGAGTTGCCTCTTTATTCTAATCCATGTGCTCCTCTATCGATTCCCCCTCCTATTATGATTTTTATCATATATATTTGTCTTTTGTCTTCCTCTTTTTTGTCCTCTTATCATCTCTCTCAATGTGCTTGCTCTTAATAATCTCTCATTTCTTCACCATCTCTCTAACCCCGGGTTGGGTTCCATTTCCCTTCTGTGCACTCTTTAACTCTATATCTTGTGGCATTTTTTTTTATAAGTTAAGGAGCTAATCTATTGAGTAAAAGTAATAGTGTTGCAAAAAATATTACAATTCAAAGACACATTCTTGCTTAGAAACAAGCAAGTGAAGCAGTCCTAGAAAGTTTGCCAAACCTCCCTCAATGAGGGAAAATAGGTCCAAAAAAAGAGAGAATGTATCTTTTTACAAAAAAGCATGATTGTCAGACTGTAATTCATGACATGATGAAACCCATAGACTTGTGACAAAACAAAAAGAAGCCCATGACAAAAGCATGTCTAAGGTTTATGGAACGACTCCTCAATGATGGGGCACCTGAATCCTGTGGAGACCGGCTCACTTGGCGTATCCTTGACGTCAGAAGCGTCATCGTCATTGGAGGAGTTAGCTTCTTCATTGTTGGAGAAGTCTTCATCTTCACTGCCACCTGCTACACTTTTTCTGGCTGGAGGACTTTTGATTGGGAGGGGAGTTGTCTTCCTCGCCGCTACCATACTGGGAGAACTTTTACTGGAAAAGAGGGATTTAATTTGGCTCTACGGGGGGCGTGGGGGAGGTTCGCAGTCCATGGATACTACAGGGGAAATGGTAGAGGACGTGGGTGCAGAGGCGGAAAGAGGGGGGACAATGGGAGTTGAGGGAATAGCAGGTGCAGAAGGTGGATGAGGGATGCCATCATGAAGGGGCTGAGAGTGGAAGCGAAGTAGAAGCTGAAAGAGAAGATTTTTAATGACCCAGTAGTTTCTGTGGCGCTTAGTAGTGCGACCAACAGCATTGAGGGCACCGAAAAGATCATCCTCCAAATCATTGAACATGTTGTGCACAACATCTGGAATTTCAATATCTAAACTGTCACAACTAGCCTAACCATTAAGCAGAGAAGGGCACTCATAATGTATGCCTCTCCCCACACGACCGTGGTGAGGAGTGCCTCTCTGACGTCAAGACATGGCGGGGCGACAAAGGGAGGTCATGAGCTTGGAACTAGGGGATGAAATGTAGGGAGCCAAACTAGGAGAATGCAGAGAGCAGAACCGAGAGGAAGCTGAGAGCAAATGACAGGGGTGACAGGGGATCCCAAGCCTTAATCCTTTGGCGCGTCGACCCATGCACCAAGGAGACCCGTAGTGAGGTGACAGACGCGCACGTTCTGGCTTCCAAGAGGTCTTCATGTCCAACAAAATATTTAATGCATGTAACCATTGGGGTGGATGACGAGGGGGTGACGTTAGGCAAGTGACGGGGTGGAACTGTTGTGTGCCTTGTCATCTACCCTCGTGGTCGTAGTTGCAATGTTGTCACCTGCATCAGGGTATATCTTGTGGCATTTTATTTTATCATGTTTCTCTATTTTTATTCCTTGTTATATTGTATCAACATCATTTCCTCTCCTCTTGTGTCCTTGCCCTTATGTTCAATAATTCTCCTTTTTTATTCTCTATGTCTCAGAACTTCAAATTTATTTATGTTCATCCCTATATTCTTCTGCCATATTTTCTTGATCTTTTGCATTTATATCTTGCTTTTTAAAACCACATAGATATTTTGAGTAAGTTAACAAGTTGACAAATTCAATCCCTTTCCAATGGAAATTCTTTCCCAAATCCAGTAAGAATTTTGTTGAAAGTTATAGTTCCATCTTATTTATGACAACTTTGGTCATGAAAATTTTCTCTTAGGGTTTTTAGCTTATTTTTGATGACCCAAATCATAGTAATTTTGAGAAAATAAATGGCTTAGAGTGGAACTTCAAGAATAAATAAATAAACTAATTGGAAAAGTTGAATTTATCCATTTATCAAGTCACTCCTATCTAAACTCTCCTCTTGTGTTGATTGATGATGATGATGACGATGGTTAACATCCACCGAGACCAACTTGGTATATCAGACCTTAAGATAAGAGAAATGAATTATTTCGATTGTTGTAAAATTTTATTCCTACGTTCAAAAATGGTAGAAAGAAACGTTCATAGAAAGCCATAGTTTTGTCATGTTAGAATATTAGGGAACCTAACAACAATGTCTTGTGGCATCTTCTACACCTTAACAAAATTGAGACACCATGAAAGCGATGACATGTTAGAAGATTAGGGAACCTAGAAGCAATGTCTCATGGCATCTTCTACACCTTAAAAATATGAGACACCATGAAAGCCTCACTTAATACGAGAAACCCTACTACTATGAGGACAATTTGAGACACCATGAAATAGTGATCGAATTTGAAGGGCTACTCTTAATTTTATGTTGAAGGGTATATATGCATCCAGCCCTTCCATGATGAAAAGTTGAAAATATATTTGTACTTCAATTGACAAGAGTAAACTAGCTATACACTTGAACAAGAAATATTCTAAATAAAATATTTCCCTTCAAATTGTTTACAATGTTTATAGTGATTAACCACTAGATACAGATGTTTTAATTTCAATCAAACATGCTAACATGTATACCTTATAATTTAAGGTTTCATGTGCATAAATAATAAAAATTAATAAACATTGCGTCATGCTTTCTTAAGAGGAATCTCAGAGTATTAAAAAAAACAATATAAAACTTCAAACACAATGACAAAATCATACCATGGAAAAATTTGCACGAGAGTAGGCATATTTAGAGCATAATCCATAATGCATAAGTTTGGTTATAACAAGAACTAAACTACCTTTTGGATAATTTTTCTAGGAATCCCACACAAACATAAAAAAATGTTGCTCCAATCATTAATGCTAAAAATTATATGTCTTTTTGACGTTGGGATTGGGATGGGGTAGAGGGAAAGAATGTTATGGGGAATTCTCAAAATATTTTACATGTAAAGTATTCATACTAATGTTAAAGTTGAGGTGTAATAAAACATGAAGGAAGTGAAAGAGCGTGATAGATAAAGATGCATAGAGTTAAGAAAAAGGGGGTGCCTATTTTGGAGAACAAAGAAACAAGGATTTGATGATGTAGAAAATTCAATGAACAAAATCATAATTTTGAAAGCTATAATACATATTTTAGGTTTGCGCAGTTGACAAGGCCTGTTTTGTACAAGTTCATATCTAAAATTAATTATGAGTATATGTAAGTATGAAAATTTCACTGAGCTTAATAGAGATTTTGTCTCAAACAAAATCACTTAATATTTTTTTGATAAATAAAGAAAAATCTATGCATTATCTTTATGACGAAGTTGGCCAAACTCACACAAGATTCATGGATTGTTGAGATATATATAGTTAGTTATTAGTTATATATTTCCCTTTCAATATCTATTGTAATAGTGGAGATTCCATTAATTACAAACTCATTGTTTCAAAGGCCCAATAATGTGGTCAAGTACTAAGCAAATTGATGACTCCCAACACCAAGTAAGGAAAGGCACGTAACTTCCTTCTTAATCAGTCATCCAGGATCCAAGGAAGAGTCACTATGACACCAAGATGATGAACAATGTGTACATTCGAGTTAGAATTATAGAAATATTTTGATTTATCTTTTAGATGTTGTATTTTTCATTTTTCTAACTAAAATGCATAAATGATACCAACGGGTGAGTACCAACAACATTTTCTTAACACAGGTTTTGGAACTAATACATTTTTGGCCCTTCAAAGATACTAAGCTTAGATGGAACAAGGAAGCACAGATAGTTAACTCTCAGATCCATTTTTGACTGAATATAAAATCCCATTGTTAAATCCTCATCATAGCTATCGCAAGGCGCACGCATCTAATAAATAAAGCACTACCAGTTTTGATCTCCACTTTCAACAACGAGAAAACAAGGAACAGATTCCACGCGACTTGAAGATTTATCACATGGAGGCATAGTCCATGAATTTGCAAGAGCACATAGATGCCATACATCCATGCAAAAAGTGCCCTATCACTGTATCTTATCTCGAGTGATCCTACCCACCAACTACAACACATTCAACATGAATGGCATGAAGAAACTTTAGATGGACTCGACGATTATAAATGAGGAGAAATACAGTTTTATATTTAAGATAGAAAGGAGGGACTAGCAAGCTAGCGCTCAATTGTCATGTTGAAAGAACTTTTGCTAATAATAACGAAGACTACCAATATTTTAGTAGGATAGAGTTGATGAATGATTTGTGTTAACATAGATGTCTTTTTTTATGTTTGTGTGATTTGAAGTTAAATTATTTATTTTCATATGGGATATTGTTATAAGGATTAGGCAAAGGATATTCTGGCATTGGTATGTTGATGGTAGGGTATATTATGAAGCCTTTCAAAAGGTTTGTCGAAAACTAGGCGAAAAGCTTCTTAAAACTTGTCTACGAAAACAACTGATAAAAGATAAATGTCTGGTTGAATATTGAATATCCATGTTTCTTGCAACTCCTAGATTTTAGATTGAATTATCTTTTGCTTTTTACTAGTATTGCTTTAGATAAATTGAATTGAAGTTTTATACTACTAGGCATCGTCAGCTTCTCTTTGTAGTTGCATAAATTGTGCACAACCCTCATAAGTTTGTACGAATCTCTAGGTTTGACAATTAAAGTAAAAGGTTTATAAACAAAACTATTACTGCTATCTTGCCTTAATGAGATACAATATTAATGATGATTGATGAATCCTGTCACTTTTTTGGCACCATTGTCGGGGAGGCATTCCATACCACAAGGAAGCATGGCAATATTAATTAGTTTTTGCATCAATATTAAGAAGGTTTCATTTGGAACAAGAGAAAACATACAGCATATGTGCTACCAAGTAAGTCTCTCTTCTACAACACAAATTTTTTAGTTACTTCTTTCATTATTTTCACAATAGTTAGTCTTTTTTCAAAACCATTAGAAAAAACACAAGAAAACCCTAAAAACCTTATAAAAATCCATAAAAAAGAAGAAGAAGAAAAACATCCTTTACCACGAAATGAATGCCTATATATAGGGACGAGTTTGGCTTGTTTATCTCAAATAACAACCATAAGAGAGAGCAGGAAGGGAATCCTGAGATTCTTGACCCATCATTTACCCAACATATGCCACCAAGAAGGATACAAGGTCTCTTTGGATCAACAGATGATTCATTAGACTATTTTAATAATGTAAGTATTAAGAACCACACAATGTCATACAGGGAGGAAGAAGAAGAGAGACCTACCATTTTTTATTTTCCCATTAGAGGAGGTCGTAATGACAAAGCCAAGATGAAAATCATTAACCTTGTTGCATTACTAAATTTTCATGGGTTAACCTCAAAGGACCCAGATACCTTCCTGCTTGAATTCAAAGTAGTCTGTAGAACCTATGATTACACCATGGATGCACAAAAATTGAAGATATTTCCCTCAACTCTAAAAGACTCTACACTAAGATGGCTCATGAGTTTAGAGCCTAATAATATTTTTACCTAGGATCAAGTGAAAGATACTTTTATTGAGAAATACAAAGATTATTGTAAAGCTAGGAAAACCAAGGATGAGATCTTTAGAATGATACAGGGACCAAATGATTCATTAGAAGACTACAAGGAACAATTTAAGCTTATCTATAAATGAGCTCATGCTTGTACTTCACATGAGAAATCTATTAAACTTGTACTTCTAAAGGGGGTAAGAGGATAATTCCTATCAACCTTAAAACTCTTAGCCAATGGGGATATCTACCAAAAAGACTATGATGAGATCAAAAAAATCTTCAAAAATCACTATCGATCTACAAAGAAGAAACCTAGGGGAAAGGATCTCTCTCATCATCTAGCCAGACCATCCAGTTCCACGATTACCAAATCATATTTAGGAAATCTGCTAGACAACATGAAATGATATATTTTACACTCTATGGCATTACAAATGGATTACATGCAAGCCAAATTAAAGAAAAAATAATTTGATAGAGCTTCGGGTTTTTTTTCCCAGATTGTAGAAAGACACATAAAAAAATGAGTGCCCACTAAATCTAATGCAAGTTAGTGCTAAAAAAGTTGAATGTTGTGGGATATGTTCTAATAGATACCCCATAGATGACTGTCCTTACTTAGGTTCTCTGAAGGCCAACCTATATGAACCATAAAGCACATCAGAATCTCTCTGCTATATAAATCATAGGAGACCAACACTACAAATACCCTTTCAACAATCTTATAATCATCCACAATATTCGAATTTCCAAGGACAACCACCTTACCAGACATATGGTCCACCATACCAAAATCATTATAACCAACAAACATTTCATCCCACCTATTCACCTCAATATGTGCCAAACGCATACAGACAACAATTGTATCTTACACCTAAATGGACCTCCATTGGACTGAGCTAATGGAAAAACCCTTAGCCCATACCTCCTGCATATGGACAAAACTTTCCTTCCACAGGATGGAGGAAAACCTCCACCACCGAGGCCACCCCTGCCGACCCAACCCACTCTGAATCCTAACAATAGACAAGTACAGCCTACATATACCATTGAAACAACCAATTACCCAGTATACTCAGTGGATACCATAGAAATAAATCAGTTGAACATGCGCTCTAGAAAAATTGTAACACGCCCAACAGTTGAAACCAAAAGACCAAATAGGTACATCCCTCTCTCCCACATAACATAATACTCTGGAAGAGGAACATGTAGAAAACAAACCTATAACAAAGGAACAACATATCGCAGATCCACCATCTCTTATTGCACCTTTTCCATAGAGGTTATAGTCCAAGCAAATTGAAAGACCTTAAAATCCCATACTTGAAGAACTTAAAAAAATTTGTGTTAAGATTCCCCTTCTACAGGCTATTAAGGAAATCCCAATCTATAATCAATACACCAAAGATACATGCATAAAGAGGTCGGGTAGGAAAATAAAAGACCCTTTAGATATCAATGTCATAGGGCAATTGGAAAACCTCATGATGGGGAGAGTCGTTAACCCGAAATATGTTGACCCAAGAAGTCCAATTGTAGATGTCTACATAGCAGGAAATCTAATTTCTAAAACCCTCGTTGACTTAGGATAAACCATAAATGTGATGACTGAAGATACCATGATCAAACTTGACATTCAAAACCTACTAAGGCAAACTACTACAATTTTGCAACTTGCAGACAATTCTACAGTTTGTTTGGATGGCATATTAGAAAACATTATGGTAACCATAGACACATGGAGGTAACCAACGAATTTCATTGTTATCCACACTAAAGCTAAGCTTAGTGGATACTCTCTCATACTTGGGAGACATTGTCTTGCAATGACTGATGCACACATTGGATGTAGGCAAGGATATATGACTATCACAAATGGGTTAGAGACAAAGAGCTTAAGCCTATATCCTCCTGCCATACCTCATTTAGATATTGGGAAGTCTCAATGGAAATCAAAGAAAATTGATTTTGATCAACCTATTAATCTTGTTTTAACCATTGATACTGCCTTAGCGCTTAGATCCCCACAAGAAGATACAATCATTTCTAATTTTTTCTAGAATTTGTATTATAACCCTATCTCTTTTGGAGAGAACCATACCATTTCAGATTTGGAATTCATAGGAATGGAAGGGCCCATATGGCAGAAACTCTATCTTATGGAAGAAACGGAAACAACTACCAAAACAATACACATTACACCTCACAGAACATGAAAAACCAACAATCATCTGTCACCTCCACAAGAACAAAAATTGATTCATCTCCTCACTAAGTACCAAACAACCTTCACATGGAGCTATCTTGACATGAAAGGAGTCAATCCAACCAATTTCCAACACCATATATACATCAAGGATGATGTCACTCCTGTCAGGCAGCCACAATGAATAATGAATCCATCTCTACTAGATATTTTGTCAAAACAAAACTGCAAAAGCTCCTCGATGCATAATTCATCTACCCTATATCAAACCGTGAATGGGTATCACCACTAGTGATTGTCCCAACTAAAGGAGGAAAATGGAGGGTATGTATAGACTATATAGAACTAAACAAAGCCACAAAGAAGGATCACTTTCCATTTCCATGCATTGACCAAGTTTTAGATACCCTAGAAAGGAAGAAATTATTCTCCTTCCTAGACAGTTTTAGTGGATATGACCATATATAAATCCATCCAGCAGGCCAATACAAGACTACGTTCACCTCTTCATAGGGAACCTTTGACTATAGAGTCCTTCCTTTTGGACTTTGCAATGCCCCAACTACCTTTCAAAGAGTACTTTTGAGTATTTTTGCTAACTTCATTCATGACCGCATGGAGATATACATGGATGATTTCACCCCGTATGGAGACAAGTTTGAGGAAGCTCTCATAAACTTGGAAAATATTCTTAAAAGATAAGTAGTATTGAACCTTTGCTCAAGTAATGAAAAATGCTAATTAATGGTGGATGAAGAAGTAGTTTTAGGTCATTATGTATTTGCAAGGGGAATCACATTAGACCCTGCCAAAATTCAAGTTATAATTAATCTACCCCCTCCATAGAAATTAAAAGATGTTATAATTTTTATAGGCCAATATGGATACTGCAAAAGATTCATCCTAGATTACAGTAAAATAGTTGCCCCAATGTTTTCGCTAATGACCAAATATACATAATTATAGTGGGATTCTAATTGCCAATAAGCATTTCAACTAATCAAACAAAATATTATGGAAGCACCTGTCTTATCAGGACCAAATTGGGAAATCCCTTTCCACATTCATTTCGATGCTTCAAACAAATAAATCAATGCAGTTTTAGGCCAAGAAATCGATAAAGTACCATATGTTATTTATTACATTAGCAAGAACCTTGCAAGACCAGATCTCAATTACATTGTCACATAGAAGGAATCCCTTGTTGTTATCTACTCTATCAAAAGGTTTAGGCACTACATCACTGGATACCATGTACTCATCCATATTGATCACTCGGCAATTAAATATTTGATGAATAAGACAGATGTCAGTTGTAGAGCCATAAGATGGCTTTTACTATTGCAAGAATTTGATATAACTATTATAGATAAGCCAAGAAAACATAATGTGGTAACATATTTCTTGTCCACATTAACTCATGTTGCAGATAAAGACCTGATAGATGATAAATTCCTAGATGAACACATTTTTGCCATCTCTCTACACACTTAATGTTTTGTTGCCATTACAAATTACTTGGCTACTAGAAAGTTCCCTCGGCACTTCAGTTATAAAAAAAAGATGAAACATAATTAGACAGAGTGTTCCATTTTCATGGATCCAAGGATATCTTTTTTTTACAGCACCAAACTATATCGTGAGAAGGTGCATCCGAGAAGGTGAGGTCCATGATGTTATCCACGCTTGCCATGATGAACCATGTGGTTGACACTATGCAGCCAAAATAACAACATACAAGGTACTCCAAATGTCAAAACCCCAAAAATTCCGAAAAATTTAAAATTTTCAAAATACAGATAAATTTCATAACTATAGTCAACTAATTATTTAATTAGTTAAATGCTAACGAATTCATTATCTGAATTATCTATTTGATTATGTTTAGTTTATAGAACAATTTCTTTTTCAGTTTACTGACTTGTCTTTCTTTGCAACCACAAGGTGGAACTGTCATGAAAATCTGGGCTTACTTAGCTTTCGAGCTAACGCAGAAAAAGTTTTCCTGCTCTTACAGACTTACAGGTAAGAAGTTCGGGTGCTGCTTGTCAAAATTCTAAAGAATTCAATTATAAGTTCATCGCACAATAGTAGCTCAGTAAAAGATTATAAATGCTATTAAATTTCCAGAACTTATCGAGGTAAAATCATTAATCTGTCCTTCTTTTTAAGACTCTAAGAAAAAGGGATTTAGTTCTTTTAGTAATGGCGACAACTGCTTTCCTTCTAATAAAAGTAATTTATAGTTCTTAAAAACGTACTGAACTTTCGGATGTTTACCATAGTTGTCAAGTCTAAAAATGCCTTAATCTTTCTTTGCAAGCAGTTCTAAGAATGACAGAGTTTTAAGTCATCAAAAGGTTACTTATTGTCAATCTAATAGTTACCAAAATGCTTAACACTTTTGTTTATCAACTTAAGGGTTTATATGACAAATACTCCATAACATAACTAGAGCTATTCTCGAAGATGGATATCTTATCGTGAACAGGTTTTATACAATTCCTTCAAAGATATAAAAGGGGCATGTTCTTAATAGACTACACTCATGGAAAGAATGCATATCATAATAGTTTTATGGCCTAACTTCTATGTTGGTAAATCTTTTGTTAAAGAGATTTGTGGCTTAACCCTTGTCATGTTCCAATTTATTGGTTAAAGAACATTTATTTTAAGCAATGCATTCACCAAAATAAATGTTATTATTTTCTTTTGTATCTTATTACCAAACTTTACTATTTTGATAAAATACAGACAAGGCCATTGAGGTTAACATTAACAATAAGCTATTTGCCATAGTTTGATTCTATAAAGCTTCTTTATAACAACAATAGTATTAAGATTATAGATGTTGGTTGAGCGAATACTTGTTGTAAGCAATGTTATTAATTCCTTTCATAACGATGTTACAAGACTTTACTATTATCTAGATTGTAACTGTTTGAAATAATAAAAGGGTCATGGAAAAGACTACGCCCAAGGAAAGTTTATGGTTTAACCTTAAAGTCTTATAATCTCTTATTTCATACATCCCAAGTTTGTATAAAATGCTAGGTTATAATCTTTACACTCTTGCTAGGTTATATTCTTTTGATTACACAAATAATTATTTACTAGAATAATATTTGACATACCTTACTTCTAGAATTCTCCTAAGATATTATAAGGGTAAACTCCTTTGATAGTTTGTTCGTTGAGTGAAGCGATAACATGTTAAACAATGTAATGGGTCGTGGTATTAACTACGCCCATGATTAGCATAAGGTTAAATCTTAATTTACGCTTGCAAATGGTGATATATCATGGTTTGCTTGACAAAGAGTCTTATTATCCCCCACAACTTTGCTGATTGGTAAGGTATAGCTTAATTATTAATGATTCTTTGTTCCATGCAACGTATGAACAGGTTGACTTCGGCTAAGATTATAATAGAACTTTTGATACAGCAAATCGAATGATTGGTAAGGGAGTCCTTCTCGTGAATGCTCGTTGCAACTATAGACAAAAACCCACTGCATGCAAAAATTTAGATGATGTACGTGGCATCACTACAGCCAAGTGATACGTGAATAAAGGACTCTTCCTTTCGAACCCTAAGCTCATTGTTTCAGCGTGGTTTTCGGCCTCCTGCCACTCTGCGCTATGCACCTGTCTGCACTGTCGCTTACCTTGGTTGCCGGTAGTTTCCCTTCTTGTTGTGTCTCCTTGTGAGCTCGTCCTGAATGCTTAATGGAGAGGTATTGTCACGAAACTATTTGTCTGCTTGGTATAGGACAGTGATACTTCCCCTAGGGTTTCTCTGTCGCAGCTCGTCAGTTTGGAGTCCATTAGTATGTACTGTCCTTCCTTTCTTTAGCTCGGTGATGACAGTCGATGTCTTGCTTAACCTTAGTAGCTGGTGTTTAGGGTTTGCAGCATTTACTATTTTGTGTTGAGAGTGGTTGCGACCCAAGCATAATTACTTGTTGAACTTGTTGTTCTTGTCCTCCGTCGCTGTAGGTATTTGCTGGGTTAGAAATCCCTCTTGTCTCGTAGTAGATGAAGGCTTTCATCCTCCTCGCGCTGGTGGTTTCTTTATTGCTTGTGGGTGATCGCGCAACATTAAAATTTTAGGTAAGAAGGCTATTATTCCTTCCTTTACTTTGCAGTCTTGTTTTAACACATAGAGGTTTAGTTAGTATACAAGTTTTAACACTATCGTTTCTTTGTTGACTACAGGTGTCGGCTCTCCCCTCTGCGTGGTTCGTGCGAGGCTGAGGCAGCAGTTACTAGTTCACGGGTAAGCCTGGTTTAACCATGGCATTTCTTCCTTGTTTGGTCCCTTTGGGTCATTTGTGGGTTGGTGCGTGGTGGCCTGCAACCCTTGCGGTTTTGGTTTTTCTTGTTACTTAGTTTGTTGTTTTAGTGGATGATGAGACCCTTGCGTTATGCAGGGTTCTCCGGCTCCGGTCGTGACTGTAAATGTTGGTTTTTATTAAGGTTGTTGTGTATAAGTACATGTAAATGATGGGAAGGCTGTAAAAGCCTCACTCTGTGGATTTAGTTTAAGGCCGTGAGTACATATACTGAATTAGACTCCTTCAATTTTGTTAACTCTGTTGTAAATTTCGGATTAGTAGGGTTTTACCCTAACTTGACAGTATAAGAAAATATTTACAGCTTCTTTAAAATTATCTTTAATTTATGTTGCTCTACTGTAAATGGTTTGATTGTTGTTTAAAATGTGTAAAGATTGGTTGAGCTCGGTAAATCGAGCCTGATATTATTCTGTTAGTTTAATTCTTATGCGTTAATGCATTTGATTCTTACCCTATAATTTTATTTACGTATTACTTACTAGGGTTTCTGAACATTGTTTTTATAGTATTTAATCACTCTATTTCAATAAAGTTTATAAAATTTGTTTTATACTTGTTACCCTTTTTAATATAAGTAATTAATGTTCTTACAGTGTATCTGTGTAACTGATAGATTACATCTTTTGAAGTATGTAATTTATATTTAATTAATATTTATCATATTGAGAAATGTGTTGTTTTACCTACAACAAATACTGTTTTACAATTGTACACATTGTCTAAGTAATTAGTTTATTTATAGATATATGAAGAGATAGTATTTTTGTTGTTGTATTCTAGTACTTTCTGCATTGAATAATTTGTAGAAATATTTCCTGTATTCTATATTATCTTGTTTATATTATAATACTAGTATTTATAATATAACAGAATGAATAATACTATCTATGTTTTGAGCTGTGAACTATATGCTAGTATTTGTTTAAGTTTCTAAAAGGTTGGATAGTAGTTATATAACTTACTTAAATTTAGTTAGATAAAATAAAGAAGTTATTTATATTGCAGTGTAATTAAAAATTCTTACATCTATTAGTTATAATTCTAGAAACAATTTTAAAATAAAACAGTCTATCCTCCCAAACAGTGCGAATGTTATTAAAAGAAGAATACAGTAATTCTTTATTCTGTACAGGAAAGAAATAACCTGTAGAAATGAATGGTATTCTAAAGTAACCTGATACTACAGATTTTAACTTTTATACATACTCTTCCTTTGAATCAAGTAGATAAAAAGGTTTCGAAAAAGAATACTGTAGAAGGAACTGTTCATTTATTAAACATACTACTATCAGTAAATAATATAGCTTCTTTCTCTATTTCTAATAAACTGACGGTCTCAGTCCAGGTTTAACACTACTCCTAGTACAAAAGATATTTCTTATGATAACAAAATAAAAGGAAATATTCTATAATTCAACTAACATCTTATTCTACATTTTCATCCTACTATCTTTATTTATATAATTTCACCACCTGTGCTGGAGTACGATCTGGATCACTCCAGATGAGGAAAAACACAGGTAGGGATTTTGTTTCTCATCAAAATGATTCTATTACTCAACAAACTAAGAATAACTTCATTACTAAACCATCTAAATCTTTACATCATAAGCTACAATGCATCATTCAATCACACACAAATAATACACAAAAATTAATAAATAACAGAATCTGTTCTTTGAGCTTGGACGACAACAACAATGGGAGGCCGTTCCTCCCTACCAACTCCTGGAGAGCGCTCAAACAGCGACTCCTCAGGACCCCCCGAGCTTGCTCTGGTCTCCCTGGCTGGAACTAGGTGCAGCAATAATCAAGTACCAGTCCTGAAACTCAATACCAATCCTGAACTTATCAGTAAATTCTCTCAGCTAGCAAGCTGTATCAAACCAAGTTACTACAGATTATCTCTCAAAACACCTTCCTTACAGTTTTCCCTTTTCCCCAATGAATTTCTTGAAGTAAATTCCTCCTGAATGATTCTTCTCCTGGAAAATATCTGAGCAGCCTCAGCTTTCTACATTGGGTACTTTTAAAAGATTGCCTAGGTCTTTTTGGGTTAGTTGTCATTTATTGAGCCACCTGCTCTGATCCCACTTTCTTGGTAGATCATGACCCCAAATGTAGGGAAGTTGCCAACTGCAACATAGGAAGTGTTTGAGGATGCTGCCGCTTGTCTTTTGCTATCCACCTAGTTCCTTCCACCAGTTTGACCAGTAACACTCTTATTAACAGCTCTCCCAAGCTGTTGTCTCCACTTTTTATTTATTAGTAATAAAATATTCAGAATTACATTCCACACCTTTTGACTCTGCTGAGTCATCAGTTCCTACTTAGCATTAAATTTAACATAATGTCTTAGGAAATCAAATTAAAACAATTAACATTATTTTACAAAAATTGGGGTATGTTACATACACACCCCCTTAAAATGTAACATCGTCCTCGATGTTACTTATTCTTCATCCTCTGCAATCCCCTGGAACATATTTGGGTATGCTTCCGACATCTTACTTTCCAGTTCCCAGGTGGCCTCTTCAGGACTAAGGTGCTTCCATTGCACCTTCACCTGTTCAATGGTGCGGTTCCGCAGCGTAATTTCCCTCCTCCCGAGGATACAATCCGGTTCCACCAGAATTTATCCTTCTGGTTCTACTTGTACCACATTCCAATCAACCACATGAGTAGCATCATGAACATACTTTTTCAAAACAGAGATATGAAAAACATTATGTACTTTCAAGTTAGGTGGTAAGGCTAGCTGCTAAGCAACTTGACCAATCCTAGATAAAATTTCAAATGGACCACAGTATCGTGGTGCTAAATTTGCACAACTCCCCAGTCTTAGAGAGCTTTTCTTTGGCCTTACCTTTATAAACACATGCTCACCTACCTGGAACTCCTTGGGAGTTCTTTTCAAATCTGATTGACTCTTTTGCCAATCCTGTGCCACCTTCAAATTTCCCTGCACTTGCTTCACAATCTCTTCCATTTCTTTCAACAATTATGGTCCTAACACTAATCTATCTACTGGATTATTCCAAGAGATAGGAGTGTTGCATTTGCGTCCATATAAAATTTCAAATGGACTGAATTTACCCGGCTGATATTTAACATACATCCTCAATAAATCCTCCAGCACCTGATTCACCCTTTCAGTTTGTCCATCTGTTTAAGGATGGAAGGAGGTGTTGAAATTCAGTGTTGTATTTAATCCCTTAAACAAGGACTTCCAAAAATTTCCTGTGAATTTAGGATCCATGTCTGAAATTATAACCTTCGGTACTCCATGTAACCGAAAAATATGCTTTAAGAATATGTCAGCTATGTTGGCAGCCTTGTAAGTAGTTTTAACAGGAATGAAATATGTTGATTTGCTTAATTTATCTACCACTACCATAATAGAGTCATTTTGATTCTGATTTATGGGCAGTCCAGTAATAAAATCTAAGCTAATCACTTCCCATTTCCAGCTAGGAATAGGTAAAGGTTGCAGCAACCCAGCTGGATGTTGGTGTTTGGTTTTCACCTGTTGATAGTCTAAACATCTAGCAATGTATTCCGCTACCTCAGCTTTCATATTTGGCCAAAAGTATTTTTTCCTTAGCATGGTTACAGTCTTTTGGTAACCTGGGTGTCCTGAATATGGTGTTTTATGGACTTCATCCAGAATTAACAACTTGATCTTAGGCACATTAGGTACATACAGTTTATCTTTAAATAATAAAAATTCATCTTCATTTACACTATAACCTTTTATTAAGCTTTCTGTAGGTTCTTCTTTAACTGTAATTTGCAATTTCTGATAATTTTCATCTTGTTTTACCCCTTCTTTAAGCTATTCTTTTAAATCAGAAGCATAAGTGCTGATTGCTGCTGTAAAGTTCAGCTTTGAATTTCTGCTTAATGCATCAGCCACCTTATTTTCCTTACCCTTTATGTGCTGAATTTCGAAATCATATTCACTCAAGAAGGCTAACCACCTTGTCTAGCGTTTAAATTAGGCTGATCTAGAAGATATTTCAGTCCTTTATTATCGGTCATCAGAATAAATTTTCTGCCTATTAAATGATGTCGCCACATTTTTAAGGCGTGTATAACATCCGCAAGTTCTAGATCATAAGTTGCGTAATTCTTTTTGTGAATTTTTAACTTCCTAGACTCATAGGCAATGACATGCCCATCTTGAGTTAGAACGTCGCCTAAGCCATCATTACAGGCATCAGTGCATACTACGAAGTCCTTATTAGGATCTGCTATTCTTAGAATAGGTGCACTAGTCAATAAGGTTTTTAATTTCTTAAAACTTTCTTCACACTTTGAGTTCCAATCAAATTTTTTGCCTTTCTTTTGCAAGGAAGTGATCGGATTTGCTATTCTTGAAAAGCCTTCAATGAATCTCCGGTAATTCCCATGAACGACCTAACATCCGTTACATCTTTAGGAATCGGCCAATATTCGATTGCCCGAATCTTTTCAGGATTGACTGAAATTCCTTCCTTAGTCACTACGTGACCTAAGTACTGGATTTCATCCTTAAAGAAGTCACACTTGCTAAACTTCGCGAAGAGTTGTTGTTCTCGCAACTCTTGTAAAACTATCTTTAGGTGTTCTTTATGTTCTTCTTCTGTTTTAGAGTAAATTAAGATGTCGTCGATAAAGCGACCACAAATTTATCTAAATATTTATGCATTATAATATTCATTAAGCACATAAAGATAGTTGGGGCGTTAGTAAGCCCGAATGGCATTACGACAAACTCGTAGTGTCCATATCTTGTTCTAAACGTTGTCTTGAAGATATCTTCATCCTTAATTCTTACATGATGATATCCTGACCTCAAGTCTATCTTCGAGAACATCGTGGCTCCACGTAGTTGATCAAACAGATCATCTATGCGAGGCAACGGATATCTGTTTTTAATAGTCATCTTGTTTAGCTGACGGTAGTCTATGCATAGTCGCATAGTTCCGTCTTTCCTTTTAACAAAGATGACCGGTGCCCCCCAAGGAGACACACTTGGTCGAATATAATTCTTATCTATTAACTCTTTTAGTTGTGATTTTAGCTCATTAAATTCTAAAATGTTCATTTGATAAGGAGATTTTGAGCTAGGCACCGCACCCGGTACCAGCTCAATGGTGAAATCCAATTCCCTCCTTGGAGGTAATCTTGGAATTTCTTCTGGGAATACATCAGTAAATCATATGAGCCCAGTGGCAAAACATTAACCTTAACTGTAGTTTTAAATTCATCCATATGTAAAGCACATTCTTCCACAAAACAGGTTACTTTTCTTTTTGCCCCAGTAGCTAATTGCACTAACCAAGAATTTTCAAACTTATTGACAGACAACTTACATTTTTCCACTATCTAAGGTGCAATGTAACTAATACTAGCTCCTGGAACGATTAAAATGGTTACAGGGGTTTGATTAATCATACCTTCTACTTCCACCATGGAATTCTGATAATCAGCTTGGCGGTTCTCCAAAGCTGCATTTATTCTGGGCATGCTCCTCGCTAGCTCCCCAACGGTCATGTCCTCCTGCACAATGTGAATATTGCTGACTGACTTTTTCCGATTTGGACAGACCGAGGCATAGTGCGGACCATTACATTCCCAGCACTTAACAGGCTCCTTACATTCAAAACTCTTGGTAAAATTTCCATGGTTATTTGCAGCTTCCTTTCCCTTAAAATTATTCAAATTATTGGAGGTACCATTCCTATTTCCCTAGAAATTCTTATTGTTAGAATAATTTTTAGTCTTATTATTCTTGAAATTCCTTTGGGGTACAAATTCCTTCTTCTTAAACTCAGGTTGATTGTTATTTTTCTTAGCCTTCCAGCTGGCTAAGCCTTCTTTCTTTCGGTTCTGCTCAAAACAGAAATTAGCCTTCCTCATGGCTTCCTCCAGAGTCTTCGGGTTGTCATACTCAATTATGTCATTAATATGATACGGTAGACAACTGAGAAATCGCTGCACTTTAGGTTTCTCGTCTACTAGGTAAGGTACATACCTAAGCAAGCTTAAGAATTTACTGTTCAAATCCTTCATAGTCATTGAACCTAACTTCAATTCGTAAAACTCTTTAGCTCTTTCTTCGTAATATTGTTGGGACAAAAATTTCTTCTTGAAATACCTTTTAAAGGTACTCCAATTAACTTCTTTTTCTCTGATACCCTTAACTCTTTTCAGGTCTTGCCACCATATGTCAGCTTTTCTGCAAAGGTTATATATTGTCATCCTTGCCTTTAGCTGATTAGAGTAATTATATATATGAAAATACTTCTTCATCCCGGATAACCAGGACTCTGCTTCCTCCCCTTTTTCGATCTCTCCATTAAAAGTTGGGGGCTTTATCTTTTTAAACTCCCCTGAAATTTCCTCGTATGGTCTATATTTCTTCTTTCTGTCGTACAAATCATGTTCACTACTATCAGTAGTAGTATGATAACTTTGTTGTTCAGCAGACCCTTCAGATGATGAACTGCTTTCAGTTTTTACAAGCTTCATCTTTTTGGATTTTCTTTGATGACTGACATCTTCAGATTTTGATCTTCTGCTCCTTCCTTCAGTTTGGAATTTTTCTATTAGAATTTGGTTCAATTCTTCCTGAGCCTTTAGGATCCTTTCATTCTCCCTCTTGACTGATTCCATTTCAGTTTTCAAATCTTTTACAGTCTGCAACAGCTCTGAAGAGTTGGCAGTCACCTCTTCTAACATAGGTTCTCTGGGCAATTGTCTTGTTTCTGTGTCTGGAGACTCCTCCTGAGCATATTCTCCCAGCTTTTCCATACCTACCTATTAAACTTCAGAAGAAAAAAAAAATTATGTTCTTTACATAAAACAGAATACATGTTAGTATATTATTTTACTTTACTATTCTATGGAAGCTAGTTGGGCTGCATCAAGGCCTAGTGTTTGAACCTTGTGCTCTAATACCACATGTCAAAAACCCAAAAATTTCGAAAAATTTAAAATTTTCAAAATACAGATAAATTTCATAACTGTAGTCAACTAATTATTTAATTAGTTAAATGTTAACGAATTCATTATCTGAATTATCTATTTGATTATGTCTAGTTTATAGAACAATTTCTTTTTCGGTTTACTGACTTGTCTTTCTTTGCAACCACAAGGTGGAACTGTCATGAAAATCTGGGCTTACTTAGCTTTCGAGCTAACGCAGAAAAGTTTTCTTGCTCTTACAGACTTACAGATAAGAAGTTTGGGTGCTGCTTGTCAAAATTCTAAAGCATTCAATTATAAGTTCGTCGCACAATAGTAGCTTAGTAAAAGATTATAAATGCTATTAAATTTCCAGAACTTATCGAGGTAAAATCATTAATCTGTCCTTCTTTTTAAGACTCTAAGAAAAAAGGGATTTAGTTCTTTTAATAATGGCGCAACTACTTTCCTTCTAATAAAAGTAATTTATAGTTCTTAAAAACGTACTGAACTTTCTGATGTTTACCATAGTTTTCAAGTGTAAAAATGCCTTAATCTTTCTTTGCAAGCAGTTCTAAGAACGGCAGAGTTTTAAGTCATCAAAAGGTTACTTATTGTCAATCTGATAGTTACTAAAATGCTTAACACTTTTGTTTATCAACTTAAAGGTTTATACGACAAATACTCCATAACATAACTAGAGTTATTCTCGAAGATGGATATCTTATAGTGAACAGGTTTTATACAATTTCTTCAAAGATATAAAAGGGGCATGTTCTTAATAGACTACACTCATGGAAAGAATGCATATCATAATAGTTTTATGGCCTAACTTCTATGTTGGTAAATCTTTTGTTAAAGAGATTTGTGGCTTAACCCTTGTCATGTTCCAATTTATTGGTTAAAGAACATTTATTTTAAGCAATACATTCACCAAAATAAATGTTATTATTTTCTTTTGTATCTTATTACCAAACTTTGCTATTTTGATAAAATACAGACAAGACCATTGAGGTTAACATTAACAATAATCTATTTGCCATAGTTTGATTCTATAAAGCTCCTTTATAACAACAATAGTATTAAGATTATAGATGTTGGTTGAGCGAATACTTGTTGTAAGCAATGTTATTAATTCCTGTCATAACGATGTTACAAGACTTTACTATTATCTAGATTGTAACTATTTGAAATAATAAAAGGGTCATGGAAAAGACTACACCCAAGGAAAGTTTATGGTTTAACCTTAAAGTCTTATAATCTCTTATTTCATACATCCCAAGTTTGTATAAAATGCTAGGTTATAATCTTTACACTCTTGCTAGGTTATATTCTTTTGATTACACAAATAATTATTTACTAGAATAATATTTGCCATACCTTACTTCTAGAATTCTCCTAAGATATTATAAGGGTAAACTCCTTTGATAGTTTGTTCATTGAGTGAAGAGATAACATGTTAAACAATGTAATGGGTCGTGGTATTAACTACGCCCATGATTAGCATAAGGTTAAATCTTAATTTACGCTTGCAAATGGTGATATATCATGATTTGCTTGACAAAGAGTCGTATTATCCCCAACGACTTTGCTGATTGGTAAGGTATAGTTTAATTATTAATGATTCTTTGTTCCATGCAACGTATGAACAGGTTGAATTTGGCTAAGATTATAATAGAACTTTCGATACAGCAAATCGAATGATTGGCAAGGGAGTCCTTCTTGTGAATGCTCGTTGCAACTATAGACAAAAACCCACTGCATGCAAAAATTTAGATGATGTACGTGGCATCACTACAGCCAAGTGATACGTGAATAAAGGACTCTTCCTTTCAAACCCTAAGCTCATTGTTTCAGCGTGGTTTTTGGCCTCCTGCCATTCTGCGCTGTGCTCCTATCTGCACTGTCGCTTACCTTGGTTGCCAGTAGTTTCCCTTCTTGTTGTGTCTCCTTGTGAGCTCGTCCTGAATGCTTAATGGAGAGGTATTGTCACGAAACTATTTGTCTGCTTGGTATAGGACAGTGATACTTCCCCTAGGGTTTCTCCGTCGCAGCTCGCTCAGTTTGGAGTCCATTAGTCTGTACTGTCCTTCCTTTCTTTAGCTCGGTGATGACAGTCGATGTCTTGCTTAACCTTAGTAGCTGGTGTTTAGGGTTTGCAGCATTTACTATTTTGTGTTGAGAGTGGTTGCGACCCAAGCATAATTACTTGTTGAACTTGTTGTTCTTGTCCTCTGTCGTTGTAGGTATTTGCTAGGTTAGAAATCCCTCCTGTCTTGTAGTAGATGAAGGCTTTCATCCTCCTCGCGCTGGTGGTTGCTTTATTGCTTGTGGGTGATCGCGCAACATTAAAATTTTAGGTAAGAAGGATATTATTCCTTCCTTTACTTTGCAGTCTTGTTTTAATACATAGAGGTTTAGTTAGTATCCAATTTTTAACACTATCGTTTCTTTGTTGACTACAGGTGTCGGCTCTCCCCTCTGCGTGGTTCGTGCGAGGCTGAGGCAGCAGTTACTGGTTCACGGGTAAGCCTGGTTTAACCATGGCATTTCTTCCTTGTTTGGTCCCTTTGGGACATTTGTGGGTTGGTGCGTTGTGGCCTGCAACCCTTGCGGTTTCGGTTTATCCTGTTACTTAGTTTATTGTTTTAGTGGATGATGAGACCCTTGCGTTATGCAGGGTTCTCCGGCTCCAGCCGTGACTGTAAATGTTGGTTTTTATTAAGGTTACTGTGTATAAGTACATGTAAATGATGGGAAGGCTGTAAAAGCCTCACTCTGTGGATTTTGTTTAAGGCCATGAGTACATATACTGAATTAGACTCCTTCAGTTTTGTTAACTCTGTTGTAAATTTCGGATTAGTAGGGTTTTACCCTAACTTGACAGTATAAGAAAATATTTACAGCTTCTTTAAAATTATCCTTAATTTATGTTGCTCTACTGTAAATGGTTTGATTGTTGTTTAAAATGTGTAAAGATTGGTTGAGCTCGGTAAATCGAGCCTGATATTATTCTGTTAGTTTAATTCCTATGCGTTAATGCATTTGATTCTTACCCTATAATTTTATTTACGTATTACTTACTAGGGTTTCTGTACATTGTTTTTATAGTATTTAATCACTCTATTTCAATAAAGTTTATAAAATTTGTTTTATACTTGTTACCATTTTTAATATAAGTAATTAATGTTCTTACAGTGTATCTGTGTAACTGATAGATTACATCTTTTGAAGTATGTAATTTATATTTAATTAATATTTATCATATTGAGAAATGTGTTGTTTTACCTACAACAAATATTGTTTTACAATTGTACACATTGTCTAAGTAATTAGTTTATTTATAGATATATGAAGAGATAGTATTTTTGTTGTTGTATTCTAGTACTTTCTGCACTGAATAATTTGTAGAAATACTTCCTGTATTCTATATTATCCTGTTTATATTATAATACTAGTATTTATAATATAACAGAATGAATAATACTATCTATGTTTTGAGCTGTGAACTATATGTTAGTATTTGTTTAAGTTTCTAAAAGGTTGGATAGTAGTTATATAACTTATTTAAATTTAGTTAGATAAAATGAAGAAGTTATTTATATTGCAGTGTAATTAAAAATTCTTACATCTATTAGTTATAATTCTAGAAACAATTTTAAAATAAAACAGTCTATCCTCCCTCACAGTGCGAATGTTATTAAAAGAAGAATACATTAATTCTTTATTCTGTACAGAAAAGAAATAACGTATAGAAATGAATGGTATTCTAAAGTAACCTGATACTGCAGATTTTAACTTTTATACATACTCTTCCTTTGAATCAAGTAGATAAAAAGGTTTCGAAAAAGAATATTGTAGAAGGAACTGTTCATTTACTAAACATACTACTATCAGTAAATAATATAGCTTCTTTCTCTGTTTCTAATAAACTGACGGTCTCAGTCCAGGTTTAACACTACTCCTGGTACAAAAGATATTTCTTCTGATAACAAAATAAAAGGAAATATTCTATAATTCAACTAACATCTTATTCTACATTTTCATCCTACTATCTTTATTTATATAATTTCACCACCTGTGCTGGAGTACGATCTGGATCACTCCAGATGAGAAAAAACACAGGTAGGGATTTTGTTTCTCATCAAAATGATTCTATTACTCAACAAACTAAGAATAACTTCATTACTAAACCATCTAAATCTTTACATCATAAGCTACAATGCATCATTCAATCACACACAAATAATACACAAAAATTAATAAATAACAGAACCTGTTCTTTGAACTTGGACGACAACAGCAATGGGATTTCGTTCCTCCCTACCAACTCCTGGAGAGCGCTCAAACAGTGACTCCTCAGGACCCCCGAGCTTGCTCTGGTCTCCCTGGCTGGAACTAGGTGCAGCAATAATCAAGTACCAGTCTTAAAACTCAATACCAATCCTGAACTTATCAGTAAATTCTCTCAGCTAGCAAGCTGTATCAGACCAAGTTACTGCAGATTATCTCTCAAAACACCTTCCTTACAGTTTTCCCTTTTCCCCAATGAATTCCTTGAAGTACATTCCTCCTAAATCATTCTTCTCCTGGAAAATATCTGAGCAGCCTCAGCTCTCTACATTGGGTACTTTTAAAAGATTGCCTAGGTCTTTTTGGGTTAGTTGTCATTTATTGAGCCACCTGCTCTGATCCCATTTTCTTGGGGGATCATGACCCCAAATGTAGGGAAGTTGCCACCTGCAACATAGGAAGTGTTTGAGGATGTTGCCACTTGTCTTTTGCTATCCACCTAGTTCCTTCTACCAGTTTGACCAGTAACACTCTTATTAATAGCTCTCCCAAGTTGTTGTCTCCACTTTTTATTTATTAGTAATAAAATATTCAGAATTACATTCCACACCTTTTGACTCTACTGAATCATCAGTTCCTACTTAGCATTAAATTTAACATAATGTCTTAGGAAATCAAATTAAAAAAATTAACATTATTTTACAAAAATTGGGGTATGTGACACCAAACATGATACTATTAGACAACTTTACACAGAGATGCATCAACTTATGTTTCCAAATGTGATAACTATCAAAGAATGGGCCAGCCAATGCAAAGAGATGAAATGCTTCTCCATCCCCGGGTATCAATAGAAGCTTTTGAAAAGTGGGGGATGGATTTCATTGGACCTATAGATACTCCATATAACATGAAGCATCATATATTGTTCTGCATAGACTACCTAACAAAATGCATGGATGTGAAAGCATTATGATTGGCAAATGAGGAACCAATTGCCAAATTTCTAACAGAATAAATCTTTGCTAGATTTGGAGATCCTAGAGAATTAGTTATTGGTAGAGGTAAGCAGTTCACATCAAACTTGAATGAAGATATTCTTAGAATCAACAAACTCAAACACAAAAAATCAGCATCCTACCATCTGCAAGCAAATGGCCAAGATGAAGTCACCAATATAGAAATAGAGAAGATCCTAACTAAAACAATACAAATTCATATAAGAGATTGGGAAAATAGACTTCGTGAGGTTACATGGGCATACAACACCACCTGGAAGACCACCACATGACTCACCCCATACGATTTGGTCTACGAAAATAAAATAATGCTTCATATTGAATTCGAGTTAAAAACATTAAGGATAGTAATGGAACTTAATATGGACATATATACAACACAAAATGAAAGACTACTCCAACTCAATCAACTAGATGAACTTAGGCAACAAGCCCTACATCACACATAAATGGTTTGGCAGCAAAGGAAGGCATGGCATGACAAACTCTTAAAAAACAAGGACTTCAAACAAGGAGATTGGGCCTTGATATATCACACAAGATTTAAGGATTTTAAAGGCAAGTTAAGAACCAGATAGTTGGTCCCCTATCAAGTTGACATCATCTACGACAATGGATTAGTTACAATCTCCACTATAGACAAGGAACATATACCAATGCTAATCAATGGACATCATCTAAAGCTGTATAACAAAGATCTCAACAATGTAGAGTTCAAATAAAAACTCAAAGCAGCAAAGCTGCAATTAATCTCAGGGAAACCAAGCCCTCCTCTGACCTAATCAACAATGCAATATACTTATAAAGAAATAACTTAGGTGAAAACTTCTTCTGAAGCACCTGTGACAAGCTATAGAATTGAAAATCTCAAAAAAGAGGCAATTTTCTAGTCTGTATATATTAAAAAAAAAGAGAAAAAAAACTAAGCAACAAATACAAAAGAAAAAATTACATCTTTAATCCCTCCTAATTCACTACCAACTACAGGTCATCACGCACCAACACAGTTCACCACACACACCAACAACAAAAGACAATATACATCATTTCTACAAAATGTAGAACTTCTACAACATGCCTCCAATAAGTGCAACAAACACCCTAATGCAAATTGCAAAAACAGTAAGTTAGCAAAATGGTAAGTCTACTCATCGACAAACTTAAATTTGAAAGTTTATATATATTTTGATTTGTTGTGTAACATTGTTCATCATCTTGATGCGAACATAGAGTAATAAACCTCGGGGGAGGAAAAAATATATAGAGGAAATATGCCAATTTTCTTTCACACATCTAAAATATTAGGATGAAAGTTCCACATCAAGGATGAAATATGATTGGTCCAAAAAATGCAGTCCAGAATCCAGATCACAAGTCGTGTTTGAAGGCCACCATATCCCACCACTAAAAATCATAGTTAAAAAGTACAAATGGGACAAATGGCACAAGTTCAACAAAGGAGCGAGTGGATAACAGTGAAAGGGGGAGGTGGTTGCCAGAGTTTTGAAATTGTCGACGAGATATAATGACCAAGGCTATGACATGAAGATCATGCTTAAAGTAGCTCACTCTAAATTAACCAACTTGAGCTAAAACACTCTCACAATTCTCAAACCAACATGAAGCGAACATTAGAGCACTGCGCAAAAGGACAACGTCAAGCCACATAATAATCAAAGGAGGTAATTCGAAAACCCTTCCTTGTAAATTTCGGTGATATTCTCGATTCTTTTTCTTTTTTTTAGACAAAAAAAACAGTTCCTTGATATTCAATTGAATCAAAGGTAACTTGGTACATCATCATACAAAACTGTCCATACCCCCAAGGGTCAAACAGAACAGTAAATACCACAACTCAATATAGTACAAAATAGAAATATAACTATACCCATGTTGAGAAAACATACTATCAGCATCTAGACATCAATACATGAAAAGGACCTCTCATAAGTGAGCATTATAATCATCGGTCAGAGAATGTCCATAAAGAAACATAACAAGAGCCCAACCTTATCCAAAGCAGGAAAGTGACTCTCAAAATTCCTATTACTGCTGCTCAGCATAACCAGAAATAACTCAAAAAAGTCCTTGAGATAAATATCTAAAATAGAATGAGCAAATTCTAAAAAAGCTAGAGTGAGACTTCCTCAATAAACTCATCATCATAAGATTCTGTAAGTAAGAGATGACCAGGAGCCATACACAACCCCTCCTTGGATAAGATGTCTGCCCTCTTGTTATGTTCCCTATACACATGACTAAAATCCACCCAGGTGAATGAGGACATGAGTAATCTGGTGTTGTAGCACCAAGCCTCAAGGCTCACCATGTCAAGGGTGGATTCATCCTTTGCCCAATTTATAATCACCGAGGAGTCACCAAAGATATGTAAGTATGGCAGCCCAATATCTTTGGCGACCAGTAAAGATGCCCATAGTGCTAAAAGTTCTGCTCTAGTATTTGTACTGCTCCCACATCCAAGCTTAATAGCAAAAAAGTGGTGATCATTTAACCAAATACATATACCCGCTCCTTCAATGAAGTTTGTCGCAACTCCATCAAAGAAAACCATAGGAAATTTTGCAACAGGAGGATCACCAATGTCACGAGTTTTATGCCTTGATTTATGCGGGACCTTATGTGATATTACCTCATCAAGGATATTATGACATAGACTAGCAATGTTAGGATTCAGATCTTCAAATAAATTACGGTTCCTAGCCTTCCAGATATTCCAAATGAAAAAAAGAGGCAGGTACTGGAGGCTTCCACCCTTTGATACCCAGTTAATGAGATTTTCCATAAGGGATGGAGCAGACCAAAGTAGATGAACATCAAAAATTCTATTGGGACCCTGTATCAGCTTCTGCATGAAAGGGCAGCCAACAAAAAGGTGTTCAACCATTTCAACATCCCCTTTGCATAAACAACACCTATTGGGACCGTGCCAACCTTTCTTGCACAGAGTATCCCAAGTATTAATTTTCAGATTACAAGTTAGCGAGATAAAACACTTCAGTTTTTGTGGAATATTTAGGTGCCAAATCTTCAAAAGGAAATCATTGGCCATGATCGTCCTTTGTTCATAGACTATAAGATCATATGCTCTTTTGGCTATCACCATACCTAACTGTTTGTCAAACATCCAAAGAAGTGTGTCTTCAAAAATCCCAATCCTTATACCACTGTGAGTCAAGCCTTTGACGTATGTACACCATTGTTCAACCCAATCATCTCCCAAGTACAGATCTGATGCAGTATACCAGTTGAAACCATCATGACCACAATCATCCATATTTTGAGCCTGTGCTAGATTGGATATCCCCAGGTCGTTAAGGTAATCTCTAAGCTCCTCGGATAATAGATACTGCGAGTTGAGCCCAACAATAGGGTCCACTCCCAGCCGAATATTTAAACCATTCATTACCTTCCATCCCAACTGACTAGTAATCCACTCAATAATCCTAATAAAACCATTCCAGAAGTAAGAAGTTCCAGAAACATTGAATTTTCGGGCCCGAATCTAGTCTTCTAAGGATCTGTTCTTGAAGTATTTATGGGAAATTATTCTGCTCCAAATACCTGTACCATTAAGTAGCTGCCACATACTTTTCAGTCTCAATGATATTCCAAACCATTCAAGGTTCTTTATATCCCAACCGCCATATTCAATAGGGGTAGATACCGTTTCACAATTTACCAGATGTGAGTTCTGATGTTCAGCAGAGGATCCCCATAAAAAGGAGAAAATAGCTCTTCTAAGTAAATTCAGAATAGATTTTGGACATCTAGCCAAGGCAAACCAGTAGACTGCTAAACCAGTGAGAACAGCTTTAATAAGTACCAATCTGCCCCGAGAGAGAGTAACATGTAGGTCCATTTTTTTTTATCTTTTTTTCAAATAAATCAATCATCCACCGCCAATCAGAGGTACGATACCCCAATGATTTCAAGCGGTATCCCAAATACTTAAAACCTGATGTAAGCAGTTCCATTCTGAAAGGGAGCAACTCCTCAATATTGCTTCTAATGTCATCATCCACGTTCTGATAGAGAAATGATGACTTTTCCAAGCTGACAGTCATCCCCGAAGATGAGCAGAATAAGTCCAGTGCATCTTTATAAGCTCTCCACTCACTAATAGTGCTAACACCAATTAAAATAACATCATCAAAAAATAACAAGTGTGTTATCGACAAATCAGGTGAGAACTGGAAGCCCTTTATGAGACCTTTCTACTATGCATCCATAATAATTTTGCTGAGACTCTCAATAATCAGGATGAATAATAGGGGAGACAATGGGCATCCTTGACGAATTCCTCTGGATGCAAGGAAAAAGTCCGAGGGGGTCTCATTAACTAAGACAGCAAAGCAGGAGCTAGATACACAACCCATAATCCAATTCACACCCAATAGAGGAATGCCAATCTAAATAAGTAGAAGTCTAAGAAAAGTCCAGTTCACTCTGTAAAAGCTTTAACCAGGTCAAGTTTTAAAACCATGACGCTATAATTCTTAGTCTTTATAGAGTGTAATAATTCATGGGTTATACCTACAGGTTTAGTAATATGCCTATCCTTGAGAAAGCCAAATTCTGGTGCAGAAATAGACCTGTTGAGGATTGGCTTCAGTCGAAGGGCCGCAATCTTTGAAATGACCTTGTAGACCAAGTTACATAAAGAGATGGGACGAAAGTAAGCAAAGGTGGAGGGCTTCTCACACTTAGGTATCAGAGTCAAGAAAGTAGAGTTTAGAACCCCTGATATTTTCCCATGGGTTCTAGCCTGCTCCGCAGCCGAGACCAGTTCATCCCCAAAAAGGTCAAAAAAGGCCAGGAAGAACTCAAATGGCCAACCATCAGGGCCCGGGCTTTTATCCTTATTAAACCCTTTTAGTACAGCTTACTTCCTGGATCGAGATGGGCTTAAGGAAACAATCAATATCTTCATCAGTAGTCATATTCGGGAAAAGTCTGATCACTTTAAGTTGGTCAGCAATATTTGAAGTCTTGTCATCACCAAAAAGTTCACTAAAGTGTTGTTTGCCCAACATCTTAAGTGCAAGGTCCTCTGAAACAGGATTACCGTCCTTATCATTTAGAGACCATGTAGTATTAGTATTTCTTCTAGAAGATGCATATGAGTGAAAAAAACTTGTGTTTGCATCCCCTTCCTTTATCCACTGAACTCTGCTTTTCAGTCTCTGAGTAGTAATCTCATGGGCCCAGTATTTTCCTTTCCTAGCTTGAAGGATTTTTAATTTATCTGCATTGGAAGCAGATAAGAGACCAGAATCCTCAAGTAAGATGTTGGATATACCTTCATTAATATCCAGGATCTACTGCTTCTTCTCATGGTTCTTCAACCTCTCCCATTCTTTAACAGTACATTTGAGTCTGTGCAACTTAAGAGTAAGGGCATCCATACGGCTATAATCATCCATGTCCAGAGGGGTCTTCCAAGAAGAAAGGACCAGATGAGCAAAGTCTTCCTCCAAAAGCCAAGCCCTATTAAATTTAAAGGGAAAACACTGAGAGAACAATTTCGAGCCCCACTCCAAGCAAATAGGATAGTGACCAGAGACATCAGTAGGGGTAGCCCAAGTTCTGTAGAAAGAAAGGCTAGGAAGAAGAGATTCATATAGAAGAAACCGGTCCAACCTTTTACTAATGCATGCCTCTCCCGAGCGCCCATTTCTCCAAGTAGGGCCTGGAATATTCATAGAGAGGTCCACCAGTTTGTTGCTGGAAATGAGCTGAGAAAAAAAAGGAGCCAAGGGGTCAATCCTAGCCTTGCTTCCCCAAACTTCAGAAGACGAGATGGTAAAATTGAGGTCCCCATCCAAAAGTAAATTTGGTATTCCAAGTAGTCCACCAGCCACCAAGTTATTCCAGTAAACAGTTCTTTGAGTATAGGGCCCGTAGCAATTAATAACAGTAAAAGTCTCAAATAGACCCTTAAAGGTTGCTTTAAGGATGATACCAACCAAATATGTGAAAGCTTTACAACGGACCATGAGGGGGTTCCAGCCTGCAAGTAGGCTTCCAGAAAGGCCCGATGCATCAAAGGCACAAAATTCCCAACCAGGTTTTAATTTGGAAAATAGAAGAAGAGACTAAGAGTAATAGCACATAGTCTCTTGAATAAGAATCATATCAGGGCTTAAGTCAGAGAATAATCTTCCAAGGGATTTTTGTTTGGTAAGCCCTCCAAACCCCCGAATGTTCGTAGATAAAATTTTCATGGAGAAACAGACTCGGCAGGTGTGCTTGCTCTAAGAACCTATGAGGGAATAGGAGAGCTGCAGTGTTTTCTAGCCGCATTCTTTAGTCTAGTTGATAGAGGGGTATAAACCCTCGTATCCCCATGAGCCTCGAAGGGTGGTTTCTTGGATTTTCTGATGGTCACATTTTTAAAATGGATAGAATCCAAGGGTAAAGTGGAAGGGGAGATAGGAGTTTTATCAGAAAAGATCGAGAGAGCTGTAAGGAGTGAGGGATCTTGGAAAGCCAGAGCTTCACGAGGACTGGATGATGAGATAATAGGCAGGGGTATAGTGTTTTCAAGTGGGGACAAAGGGGGAGTAGATGATAAAGGGGGGGAAGAAGAGGACAGAGGGAGAGAAGGATAGTGATCCAAAGTGAAGGGTGGAGGTCCATCATCATGTATATGCTCAGAGGAAGAAAGTGGCTCCAAGATAGTAGAATCCTCAAGGTTCCCCACAGGGCTAGAGCGGGAGTGAAGGGCGACAGCTTCCATATCTTCAATATACATCAGCTGACCCTTCGAAATATTTTCAAAGGTAGAGTCCTCCAGAGGCAAATCAGGATTAAGTGTGACATCAGGAAGAGGTGGGTTAGGTTCAGGTAAGGAATCATAACCACTCTTAGTAGGATAACCTGAGTGAAGGCAATGACAAGTATTCCAGAGGTGTCCAGTTTCATGGCAGAAATTACATCTAAACGACAAATGCAAATAATCCAGTCTGTGGGTAAATACCCGATCTCGACAGATAATATCAATTTCGGGAATAAGGCCTTTGGTAATATAAACTTCGACCAAGACTTTAGCCATCCATTTGTCAAAAATAAGATGGAAGTCTTTTTCAAGAGAAACAAAGCACCCAATCATGTTCGCCAAATCAGTAAGGATATCCTTATTCCAAAGAGGAAAGGGTAATGCAGGAAGAAGTACCCAAAGGTGTCTAATGGTCACCCTTTCAGTGAGGGGGTCGAAACTCGAGTGCCATCGATTCAAAACTAAGGAGCCATCCAGAACAGGCCACAGGTTCCCGAGGATCAGAGAAGCATCCGACTCTTCAATAAAAACAAATACCAACCATCTGTTAGCAAGGAGGCTAATAGAAGACACATAATGAATGAGAGGCTTCCAATGGGTGGTCGCCCATTCGACCCATCCCTCCATTGACAAAGAGAAGTACTCCAAACTACCAATAAGAGCCCTATGGCACAAAGTCTCAACTTTATCCATGAAAACATCATGCCCAATAGCAAAGTGAGGTTTTAGTTCGAGAGCCTTAAGAGCTTTGGCCTTATGACGAGAGGGGTTTTTAAGGTGACCCTTTCCAGGGTGAAGAGTCCCAGTATCATCAGCCGGGGCACCCATAATATGGGAGAGAGGATCGGTGGAGCCCAATCACCAACAAGGGACCGAGGGGTGGCCAAGCCAAACCCCCATGAAGCAGCAGGGCGAGAAACAAAACCAGTCACACCAAAAAGAAACGAGATGTTAGGTATACCATATAGGTCGCCAAACCTTACAAGACAGGGACCCGAGGTGAGGCAAGGGACCCAGCCCCCACCTGAAACCACACCGAAAGTCCCAAAGACAGAAACCAAACATAAAAAACCACTACAAAGGAAAAGATAGACAGGTGAAACAGAGAGACCAAACCATGAGGAGACCAAGGTGACCAAAGACTAAAAAATATATAAAAATAGTTCCCACTTTTTACAACATGGTTGGTATTAACCCTCGATTGAGGGTTAACTCCATGTGAGGTTAGTGGCTGTCAAGCCCATAAACCCTAGATTAGGGTTAACAACTAAGCCCCCGACCAGAACCGAAAAAAAATGTAAAGAAAATTTCAGAGAGAAACATGAATACCTGGAGTCAGGACAAACCTGACATCGAAGAGGAGACTAAAAACCCAAGAGCCCAGTCAACAAAGTTCCATAAGGTTCAGTGAAAGGTTTAGCATCTTCCACTGAATCTCCAATATCCCGCATCAATGACTATAACGTGAATATCGACACCATAGTAAGACACACCATACCCATACCCAAAAAACCCCCTCGGGTTCATACCGCGAAGAAGATATCCGTGACCAAGCTACACCGGAAAAACCATAGCACTCGAAAGCAGAGAAGTGTCAGAGATCCCAGAAGCTCAGTCAAACATGACAGAACGACAAGCCCCAGTAAAATCGGTCGCACCGAAGGTTCCAATGCGGTCGGGTGCAGCATAAAAACTAGATCAACATACACATGAGGAGCAACAGACCCAAAAGGTGAGAGAAAATCATTAGTTTCCCGACACCATCACCCAAGTAACCATTTCAGCACTCATATGCATCATACGTCGGTTAGAACAGAATCATCCCGGGAAGTATGACTCGGCAGCGTAGGTAGCCGCGAACCGAAAACCCTAGGAACATGCCGTAAATAACCCTCCATCAACGCCTCAATACCCCACCGAAAAAACCAAATGCAGGTCCATCACGGTCTCAGATACAGAAGGAAGCGATCGAAAAGTTGGTCTAGGAGCCATGGGAACCGGATAACCGTGAAACCCTAGTTGGTTTCTAGGCCCATTCATCTCTCTCTCTCCAATTGTCCATTCTTGATTCTTTTTCAAACTAAGTAATTACATAACACTGTCACTAGAAGTAGAGGAGAAACTATCGAAATGACTGGGAGTTTTGTGGAAAAAGAGCCAATATACCATGCTAAATTGTTTAAAGCCCCAAAAGCCATGCAGCGTTTTTAGGATGTAGGATGGGTCCAATATTTTATAAAATTGGATGGGAACCACGAAGGTTTGGCCAAAGAATATTTTGGTAATATGAGAAGGACAGATTATGATAGTTGCAAAACTGAAACAAAGGGTGTCTCCATAGAACTCAATGAGGATAAACCTATCAAGGTTACAGGGATTCCTAAGGGCATGAAATGGGATAAGTATGATAGAGAACTTGCCCAAGAGGATAAGAAACAATTATTTACTGAAAGATATGGAAAATTTAAGGGGAGCGTCAAGAGAGACTCACTGGCGGAGCAATGGGGAGAAGTGGCCCTAATTATTATGAAATACATTACCTACGATGGATAGCATGCCCTGGTGCATGCCTACCACTTTCGCGTATTGAATCTATTGAGAAATATTAGATGGAAAAGAGTAGAGAAGAAAATCAGTATACCATGGTTCTTATTTAAAACCCTTTCTTCCATGAGCATTAAATACCAGCTAGGGGAGATTAATGCTTTGTCTCACCATGGATTGGTAAAGTTGATTATCTGTAACATATCGACCAAAGACTACACCCCCTTGATGTGGGAAACCATTTTAAAAATTAACAAATCCAAGATACAAGTTTTATACAAAAGAGTTTAAGGACATTTCAAGGAGCATACAACCCCGTGAGCGTAAACACCAATAAACTAGGCAACAATGGAAGAAAATACATCTAAGGGAAAGGCCCAATTTAAGAAGCAGTTCCATCTCACAAAGGACCAGAGATAGTCGTAAAAGAATAACCGAAGAAGAAAAGAAGGAAGAAATCAAGGAAGATAAAGGAGAAGAAACAGTCGTAGATACGCTCCTCCAGTTGGGAGAATAGGAAGAAAATCCTTTGGAGAGATTTCGAAGACCCCACACCAGCAGCAATGTATCTCATGTTCTACATCAATGAAAATGGAGAGAAAGTCTACACGTTAAGGGTAAGTCTCATTCTCTAAGCCCTCTGGCTTCTTGATATAGTTATTTTTGTTGTCAGGGCGTTCCGCCTAAACTGCATGTTAAATCTTGTAAATTGAAGTTTTTTTTTTCCAAACTCGGATGGTTGCGAAGACCACTGCGAGAAGTTTCGTTTTGGGTTTTAGGGTTTATTGCTCAGAGTTTAACTCAGAGGTCAATACCAGCTCAGGGAATTGTTTTTTCAGTACACGTGGGCTTAGGGTTTAGGGTTTAAGGAAGAGGTCAATAACAGCACCGGGAATACTTTTTTCAGTCCACGCGGGCTCAGGGCTTAGTGTTCAAAGATATTAATACCAGCTTGGGGGATTGCTTTTTCAGTATAGAAGGGCTTAGGGTTCAGGATTTAACAATAGGTCAATACTACCTCGGTGAATCCTTTTTTCAGTGTACGTGGCTGAACCATTCGAGTGTAATCAAGGTCAATATGTATGTATGGTGCGGCTAATATTATGGACCTAACACACAGAACAATACCATCGGTAAAATAAGTGTGTTAAATACATTAAGAACTTCATGGTAAAACATTCTGATGAAGTCCCTTGGGTTGTGGTCTAGGTATAAATAAGTGGAGCTTTAACTCAGCAAGTCTCAGGTTCAATTATCAGCAAACTCCATGTTTATTCTGGTTCTACCTTAGAACTCCGAAGTGACAAATTCCAGTTTTCATATAAAAAAAGTCCTATGAAAGCGTTGCAGTCCTGTTTAAAAGTTAAAGACACGGTCAAGACATATTGTTGATGTTTTCTAGATTTATATTCTAGAATTGATTATATTTTATAATATACATGAAAGATTATAGTCATTTTACGAGTGTGGATGGCATGGTGTCACTGCTAGTTTCATTTAGCATATCATACTCCATGACCACATAAATCATAAATGGGAAAATAAGTGTTAAGAGTCGAATAGCTGTGATTGTAGAATAGCATGAAAAGACAATGAAATCAAAACACATTCCTGAACAGAAGAAACAGCAAATCCACAACCACATATTGAGTTGTGGATTCTGGTTGTCATCTTTTGGTCAGCTAACTAAGGTGACAATGTTGTTTTGGTGACGATCAACACTTTTTTGATCCATGGGGAGCTATGAAACCCAGTTCTGTTTTATTGCAGCAGAGCCGTCAAACTTGGCCTACCAACCCATACACTGTTATGAAGCCAAACATTTACAGCAAACGAATTAGCTAGAAATGTGCTGTTATGACATAAAATGAGAACCTGCCATCTGGAATTATGACATTACTCTCCATGTTATAAACAACGCATATGGGAACGTGTGGACCTGATTCTTATCAACAATGCATAAATCTTTACATATTCATAAAGAAGCATATCCAGTTCATTAGCTGGGTGCAGTCATGGCAAACTGGCTGTTTTGAATCCGTTCTACAGGTAGTCTACTATAGTAATTCCTTGGCCACGTGCATTGGCCATGCTGCTTTCGAGACTTTAGTCCTGCGAACCTCCTACCCAAGAACGTTTACTATATATTATGTCCAAGCCAATAATAAAAGGGCGTCCGTCTCACATGCTTAAAATTCAAATTTCTGATTTTAAACAAAAATTTCAGATTTATGCTCTTAGTTACGAAGGGACACTCTGATACCACTCTTATGAACCTAAACTGCTACATTAACAAATCGGTTAGGTGCAACTTGTCCTCTCCAATGATTCCTTGACTACTTTATCAATTTCATCTTTAAAGACCTTAGGATTGTGGGAAGGAGGAATAATTACTGGTTTAGACAATGGCTCCTACTCGATAATGTGATCTGGTTGTCTCTTTGGTGATTCCATGAAGAAATTCTTGAAGATATCTTACAAATTCATCAATCAATTGTTGTATCTCCTCAGGT
>LPNX010585219.1:64686-86391 GCA_001517045.1 Pseudotsuga menziesii
TTGTTTCAACTCATAATATATATTTCATTGTGTTGTGTGATATTGAGATTATGTGTTTTGTAACGTGACCTACTGTAGTGCTTCTCACTTCTTCCAATTTTGTATTATGCAAGAATACTCTTTTGGCATAAAGATCTTTCAGATGATAATGCTGACAGTGTTCATTGTGCACTTTACATATTTGCATACTTATGTGTATTGTGATGTTACATCTGAGTGTTTGGTTTATAATGACATTGATGGGAGTTTGACCACATGTTCCTATGGGGGAGCTACGTGTTTTACTCAACTTCTTTGATGCAGCTTCTACTCACATGTACACAAAGATCCTTTAATTTCTTACAAAGTCTTTTATGGATTGATTCTCAGTTTATTACAACGGATTTCTACTTTCCACATTATGATGTTGGTCTTTATTGGATGTATTATCTTCGGTTGCTTCAACCTCATGTATAACTTGAGCCACTTATAGTACTTTCAACCAATCAAAATGTTACAATGGATTTTCTCCTTATGATATTAGCTATTTTAGGCTCACGAATAGCTTGAGCCACTATTTGTACCTTCAATCAATTGACATGTTACAAGGATCTTTCTCTTTATGATGTCCACTTACTTTGGAAGCTCTACATTTGGCATATACAACTCGAGCATGGTTTCCTTTTTCATCATGTCTTGATCTCCATCCTCTTTGTAGATGTTGTGATCCTCTTGGCCTCCACTGTAGAGAGTTTGCAGAGATAGTAGGATGCTTTGTCTAGATTTTGCGATCTTCTATAGTTGATGATCAACCTATGTAAAACAAAGGTATTTTAATGACTCAAAGAATGTTATTACATATTTCCTTTTTTTTTTCTAGGGGAAGAGGTTGAGATCACCACAAATGCTACCTACTTGGGGTTCCAATTTTTATGGCTTTTTTGTTGAGGAAGACACTACAAACTTGGATTAATAAGGGGTATGGGTCTCTTGCTCTCCTCAAGTAGAATGTTTTTAGAACCATTTCTAGGACATTTCATCTGAATTGGACTCAAAGGTCTTTATCATTCAGCCCATGGTTGTGTGGGCATGGTATGCTTGAGTTGTATTGGGTCAAGATAGTGAGTGCACAAAACCTCATGCTCTACTGTATCATTAAGAGCAAGGGAACAATACAACCCACCTGTTCCGACTCGAGCTAGTCTTACTTCTACATCATATTGGGGTTTTTTCTAACTCTATTGTGATAGAGATCATCATATGTACCTCTTTTAATGCTCCTTGAAGGATATTGCTCCTAATAGAGCGAGGGGGTGCACTTTGAGTAGTTAGTTTTTAGAGTTCTCTTGCCTTCTTGGGATAGTTGGAATCTCAACGGGTCACATCTTTCCTTTTAGGTATTATTTTAATGCCCTTGGACGTCTCTTGCCATATAAGTAGGAGATGAACATGATTATCGGATATGACTTTTACAGGTAGTGTGTTCAGGTCAGTTGTCTTGATCCATCACGGGGGATAAGGCCAAAGATGGCAATATATGCAGAGCGCTTCTCATCGTTTCTCTTGTGCTTAGAATCCCCTTTGGCCACTTTGGAGTTGGACTCACATAAGCTGTGGGTTAAGGTCGAGCATAAAATTCCATTGTAGGATAAGATATGCATCTTATGTCATATGCAAAAGATCAAGATGGAGGAGCATTTTTTCAGTGCCCCATTGACTACAAGATATGACGATGGTCCTTGTCATAAGTTACGGTGAACGGAATTTGAAAGGGATTATCAATTAAGAAAACTGGTATTCTGCAATGTGTTTGAGCTTTGTACTCAAGAACAATGCAAACCTGCTAATTTGCAGATTTGCTTTTTCAAGATGGAAGCATACCACAAAGTGCCTTTTCGCACTTTTTCCGTTTAGTCTATTTACAATTGGTCAGATAGTATCTGAACTCTTTGTTGACAACAGTAACTGTAGTCTTTATATGTAGTTTGTATGACTCTGTGTTTCATGTCATAACATTTCTTTGACTATAGTCTATAAATGTTGCTGAGTTGTGTTATTTTATCTTCATAGTGGGGGCCTTAAACATATTCAACATTCAAAGAAGTTACTTTACATTGGTAAGCTATCATTGCTTACATTTAAGATCAACCTTTATTTCAAAGTACTGTTGGAACTTCAAACATGTTCTCCCTTTTGGGGCAAGATTATGTCTTTTAAATTTTAATGCTTTTCTTGTCGATATTCAAACCTGGTTAGTCATGTATGTCGCTGGCATAAATTACTCATAGATTGATATGTGAATAACCTTTGGATGAAGGCATGCTATGTCTCATGTGTGGAGTTTGCCTCCATACTCTTTATGTGTTGCTAGGAAGTAGATATGAAGGGATACTAATATGTGTTTGTTTATATACACTATATTCAATGAAATGTAATGCAAAGGGATACTAATATGTGTTTGTTTATATACACTATATTCAATGAAATGTAATGCAAACTAACTTAAATGTTGAGTCACATATTAATTTGTTTTTCTTGCAGAAAGATTCTCCCATAGGGTCTCCAACACAGTCAGCCCACCCAGGTATTTCTAATTTATTTTCATGGTAATATTGGTTTATTTGAAGTCATGCCAGTAATATGGGAGGATAGTATTGCTGCATTGATGTTTCTTAATTCTTTTATCTAAATGAGGTTTCTTGTGTTACAGCACGGTTTTCTCCGGATGATAAATACTCGAAGCATCGCACTTTGCTGAAGAAGCGCTTTGGCTTACTTCCTACTCAGCAACCCCCACCCAGTTATTGACAATTGAATAGGCGAAGTATTTACGTCTTTGCTACATACACGAAGGATGGTTAGAGGTTATAGGGTTAATATAAATTATTCAATTTGTTTACTCTAATCTTTGCCCTGCCTTTCGGATGCATCTTCATGCTATTGTGTTAGGACGTATTCTGATGCTTTTTAATTTTGTACAAGACAAGTTGTAGATGTTGAATTGGGATTCTAATATATTGGTTAAGAGGTTCTGATTAGATAGGGAATTAATTATCTGTGCTTTCTTACGAGAATCTTATTCTGGGCTAAACGATACCAACATAAGAAGCATATTAATATGGATGTGAAGTTGTGATATATAGTGTCATCTGTTTTTTCATCTTGTTACAAGTTGGTATACTTTTTTCTTTCAAGCATCAAGTCAAGTATCTATAAAACAAATGCTGAAGGTTCACAGAGAATATTGGAGTTCTTGCCGGTTAAATGTTTTGGCCATCTTTTCTGTAAGTGGATTGTTTTATTTTGTCATGTTATATTTCTAAGTTTGCAATCTACCACTTTATAACCCATTCTTTACATCCCTTGATTAGATTTCAAATGCTGAAAACCTAGAAGTAATTTAGCATCATTAGAAATGATTTAATGGAAAAGTGCAAAGAGATTTCGTGGCTATTTTGAAGGTCTGCAATTCTCAAAATATGAAAGGTTGGCTTGCGTGTTTGAATGAATGCAATCAAAGCATGTTAAACTAGCATAATTGGACAACATTGAATATAAAACAAGCCTTGTCTAGATAAATCTTATAAAATTTTTTATTTCTTTTATAAGTAAGCATGATTGCCTAGCAACGAGCATATTTTGAGATACCAACATATTGCAAGTTTTCAGGATTTGTTTATTCTATGAATAAAACAGGCCAAGTCATTTTAAGGACTTCTGGACGTTGAGGATGCAATCCAGGGTTCTCAACAAACTCCACGCGTTTCAACAAGGGAGCATTTTTGTTTCTACACCCAATTCCTGTGTTGGGTAATTCATTAAATTTGGGCATGAGTCACGAAGTACTTCCTTGATTTTGATATGAAGAGTTTTATCCAGAAGTTAAAACATAATACCGAGGAACTTTTTTTCGCGAACATATTAGATTTTTTTGAAATTAATTACTTAATTAATTTTGTTTGTCTAACAAAATAAGCCATCTATTTTCAAAAAGAGAGAAGGGATTTCCAGTAATGCGAAAATAAGGCATCTGTTTTCAAAAAGAGAAAAGGGATTTCCAGTAATGCGAAAATAAGCCATCACTGTAGTGGGTTCCATCAGTTATTTTGGTTCAAAGTGCATCTATTGCCCACCTATTTTCATGGTTAGTGTTTTGGGGTTGCATCCTTCGGTCTCTTTGTTGAATAGAGAGAACTTTTTAGCTCCTCTGCAGCAGAGTTTAGCCTTCTTGTGATATGATTATGGGGTGTGACCCTGGTTTCTTTCCCTCACAGCAATCCAAGTATTGCCTCTGCTCAACTGCCCTTTGGTGATTCTGTTATGTTTGAGGTTAAGGTGTCTAGGCTTGCAGACAAACCTAATTGGTCTGCAATGCCCTACTAGCATATATTTTAATAAACTAGCCTAATAACAAAGCTATTACTGGTATATATCTATTAAACTAGCATAATTACAAAGCTATTTCGCAAAACATAATTGAAACTAAAGTCATGAAGTTGACTTTATACATTTTTTTTATATGTATTCTCGATTTCTAGGAATTCGGGGCTTGCTGAGCTGTCTTTTATTTTAGTTTATTTTAAATTTGGGTATACTCAATAGACAAACTAGGATTGAAAGCCGTCATTGAAGATCATCTATCCAGGTCAAGAAGAACTATATAATATAACATGCTACAATCAACTTTAAGTTTCTAAATTTGCCTTTTTTTGTTGTGATATTATTTTCAGTAACTCTACATGACCAATGTTTTCGAGGGTTCAATAGCTGAATTGATAGGGAGGTAAGTTTCATATTCTTCCCGTTTGGGTTCAAATGTGACAAGGCAAGAAGGATAGGCACCTTCTTTGAGTGAGATTCCCAATTAGTTGTGTATATAGATGCCTCAGCCTTTCAAAATCATAGGTTTCTGTTAGGTGGACTTGCAGGTTACTGGCACTACCCTAAAGTTAATAGTGGCAGCTAGTCAAATTTGAATTTGGGTCTTACTCAGTCAATTCTGGCTAGTCACCGATTTCCCTGTACAAAGTACAACTCTACAGAACAATGTGCCTTGGGGCTTGATCTAGACTATAAGCTAAGCTCTAAAGTTGGGTGATGGCTACGAAGTTGTTCATGCCTCCTTAGGACGATGTATATTTAGGGGTTTACATGAAAATTATTGGCTTAGGTGGCTGTGGTTTGCCATAGTCGACCTCTTACAAACTTTATATAAGAGAAAGTTGTAGCATCCCCCGAAGCCCAATAATTCATACTAACTGCCAATCTTGGTCTATCATTTTTGCGTCTTGTGAAATCAAGTAATTCAATCTTGGTCTATCATTTTTGCGTCTTGTGAAATCAAGTAATTCAATCTGACAATGGTCAAACATGGTATACTAGACAGCATTTCATATCAGCCGCAAGATGGGTGTAAGTTTGAGTGATTTTCCCACCCTGGTTTCAAGTCATTTTCTCTACCCAACCCAATGAACATTACTGGTGCATATGAATTGATTTCTCATAAACAAATTGGACAGGAAACACTATGAATTGATTTCTCATAAACAAATTGTATAGGAAACACAAGGAAAATTCATTAATTTAATGAACAGACATGTAATGATGGTCACACATGAAAAACTTTAGACATCGTATATTTGGCAAATTGCCCATGACGATGTAGACTTGGGGCTTTACATGAAAATTATTGGCTTAGGTGGCTGTGGTTTCCAAACTAAATATCCATCCCCCGAAGCCCAAGAATTCATGCTAGCTGCCAATCTTGGTCTATCATTTTTGCATCTTGTGAAATCAAGTAATTCAATCCGACAATGGTCAAACATGGTATACCAGACAGAGCATTTCATATCAGCCGCAAGATGGGTTTAAGTTTTTGAGTGATTTTTCCGCTCCGCTCCGACAATGGTCAAACATGGTATACCAGACAGAGCATTTCATATCAGCGGCAAGATGGGTGTAAGTTTTTGAGTGATTTTTCCGCTCCGGTTTCAAGTCACTTTCTCAATGTTTAATACCCAACCTAATGAACATTTTTGGTGCATATGAATTGATTTCTCATAAACAAATTGTACATGAAACATTAGGAAAATCCACTAATTTGATGAACAAACATTTAATGACAGTCACACATAGTAAACATTTTAGACATCATATTTTTGGCAAATTGCCTAGGAAAAGCCCACAAGGGGCAAACTTGTTTGAGAGAGTAAATTTAATTTTTCAGTAAAATAATGCAACAACATACAACTTATCTCAACCAATCTGACAAATTTCAACCTTGATTTTTGTGCTTAACAGTCTTGAAATCTGTGCCAATCTTCTCGAAAATTGTGCTGATTGTGTAAACATTGAAAACTTTAGTCATTTCTTCCTCTAATTGCGTGTTGCATGTACAATATGAATGGATCGTTTTGTGTGCATGCTATCTCAAATAAATGCACCTTGAATTTCATGCCCACTTTGCCTTGAAATTGGCACCCAGCCTGCTGTAGAAATGTGCGGACTGTCAAAATCCCGCTAAAAAATTGTGCTAGTAGCCTAGGAATTCATGTTGTAATTTCACCTCGATTTTTGTGCCGTTGTACAATATTTCAGTGCTCGGGAATGCATGCCACCGTCTCTCTCTCTCCTCTCTTCTGCTCCTCTTCTCAAGCACTTGACTTGCTCTCTCAAATTTGCTCTCTAACTCTCTTGGATTAGAAAACGAGGAATGTGGTGTCTTTTTTATTGTTTCCTTTTTTTTTCATTTTGCTTTCCTAGGGTAGCTGAAAATGTTACTAAATCGATGGGCCCACATTTAATTTAGTGTTTTTTCATCAATGGATGAAAAAAATAACTTTTTTTTCCATGAAATATTTTTTCCTTCTCAACTCCACTTAAATTTATTTAAGAAGTCACTTTATTCTCTAAAGTGCATTAATTACTCATCTCAAGTAATTAATACAAGGGTTATGTAACCGAGTTGTCTAAAGAGAGGACTTTTTGATCTTTGTTTCCAGCTGTTTTTACCAGTTTTTTTGTCATGAGTTTTCACGGAATTTTCAAAATGTTCTAAAACACTGCTAGGTCTTACAGAGTGTGGGTCTTACTCAAAACAAACAACAAACACCTGATTTCATTTTTGAGCTTAAAATCACTCAACAAACAACAAAAATTACAGATTTTGTAGATTAAATTCATCGGGTTCTGGCAGAAAGTCACCTTGAAAATCAAACAGTCCCCTAGTTAGACAGCCCCTTATGTAACTTGTCCTATTTTTAGTGACAAACACAAAGTCACTAGGGGAACACTTCCCTAGGTACAAAAATTCAACACTCCCTTTTACCTAGGAAGTTGTTCTCACTCACTCCCAACTTATGCTTGAAGAAGATAAATTGCTTCTCCACCAAAGCTGGTAATCTGCTCATGTGCTTCTCATATAATGTAAGAATGCCCACCCTTTCTAAACTCCTCTCTTGAAAAATCAAATTTAATGTCCCTTCATGTTAGGCATCATTTCATGAAGGACATTCTGAGCTGCAACACTCACCACTTACGCTTCCCGCGGGAAGTCTTTCTGGCTTCTCCTCCACTAGAATCACACTCTAGTCTCACATTGTCTGCTGTAGAAGCTCCCTCTGTCTCTGGAAGCTGGCCCTCTACAGAACCTATACTTTGCACTGGTGCCTCATGTTGAGAAGTCTCATCTCACTCATCGATCAGTGACAAGTCATACCAGTTGACTCTCATGCCAACATTGGAAGAAGTAGCCACTCGCATACCCCCCTGAATCGAAGACTGGATACTTGGTACACCTATAGTCTTTGGAGCATCTCACTCTCCCCTCTGAACTAAGGGCTGACTACTTGGAACCACATCAATCCTTGGAGCTTCACATTCTCTGTTTGTCTCAGACTTTGATCTTGTCATTCACCCAAATCCTCTAGATATAGGTTGACCACACACCACATGCCTCTCCGTCACTCCGATGACCAATCAACACTGGATCAACCGAATCCACTCCCATTGGGTAGATAAATATGTGTTCACTCTTGAACACCACTACATACCCTGCACCCTCCAAGGTTGGAATGGAGAGTCTGAATCAAAGAGCACTCCTGATACCTCCAGAAGCTCTCCAAACTCTTCCTGGAACCGTATTTGTCCCATCTCTCTGACTACATAAACTGTGCCCTCTCCATCCTGTACGAGTTGGTATGGAATAGTCTCTAAAGTGAAGAATGCATCTCGCATCCTAAACATATGCTTACAATACAACATTCAACTATTTACTTCCTTGCATCCAAAGGTCTACTATTGCCGCAACTTGAAACAACTGTGACAAGAGAGAATTCTTTCTCGAACTTTGCAATGTAACTCTCAATCTCAGTTGTAGTTGTAACTTGTTCCTCCTTCTCCTGCTTGCCCCTCTTCTTATTAGGACAATGGCTAGTATAATGGCCAAATGCATTGCATGCATGATGTAACATCCTCTCTACTTCTCTTATTCTTCAGTATTGAAAAACACAAGGTAAATGTAAATGTGCAACTTCCAGGAGAGAAACTCAAGGTTGGTAAAAGCACTGTAAATATTGTTAATGTTAAATTATGTTGCTAGATAAGATTAATATCTTAGTTTCGAGAGATCTATACTATTTTTAAAACAAGCTAAAGACATTATTAATTTATATAAAATCATGATTAATGATCAAACCTAAATACATATATATTCCTGTGAATTAGTTATGTAAAAGAAAACACATTCCTTGCGTAGAACAAACCCAAATCTAAGAGAAATTTGTTAGCTTTTAGGGAAGGCGACCAAGATATTGGAAGGGATCTTTACACCAACCCGATGGTCCTACGGTTAGGATAACCGTTTTACGAAAGGACACATTTGTTTACCTTGTAAAATCATTTTTAAAGAAGGATGGGGGGTTGGTTATGTGTTGTGGTTGTCCGGTAGTGGAAAAAAAGAAGAAGTTACAGATTCAAGTAAGAGGGGATCCAAGCTTGAAGTTATTTATACTGCAAAGGTACTTCCTCGTTCATACGATAGAAATGTAAGAGCTGAACTAACCAATTCCCAAATGGTGTCATATGCTCTGAGGTTACTCGCAAGAATTTAGAATTGTTAGTCTTTAAAAATAATACCATCACTTATTCCTCGAATTGTTAACTTCGATATCAGAAAGATGGATACACTTCAGTGTTTATTTTATTAATTTTGCAAAGCCAAAAAGGGACAAATGCTAAATCTTCTTTTAAACTAGCAGGTAAATTTTGCACAGATGGTTGGCGACCTCTTGAAAGAGAGTAGAACTACCTTCAATAGTTAGGTTAATGGTAGATAAATGGAAGGGTGACCTCTGAAAAGAGAGAGTCAAGCCCACTCATGCATTTGCATTCCTTGATGGTCTTTCTACGAAGGTCTGTCACCTCTAAACACTGCATATTTTCCTTCGTATTCTATAGGATAAAAGATGGGACGCCCTTTGCCTCTTTGTTAAACTGAAGTTGGGAAGTAGAGCTTTGTTTCTGAATTTCGTTTGGATTACTTTAAATAAGCACGTGAATGCCTTGAAAGTATAGTTCCCGTTTTATTTTACTGCATATACTTAAGTGGGTAAAATCCATGAGGGTTCCATACCTAGACTCGTGATGTTTTGAGTTGTATCATTATTTTTAATATTTGATATTATATTTAATATCTGGAAACATGCTAGAGAGGGTTTAACCCTTGGTTGATTCTTGATGCAATTTGATGTATTTTTTTCATATATTTTATATGCACACAAAGAGTTAACTGAAGCGTAGCCTTGGTAAATTATCGTTGTTGTATTTGGTTATAAGAGTAAAGTCATCGACTTAAATACTCTTTTGTCTATGTTTGCATCTAGTAAATGTACAACATGCACACTATGTATAACATGCAAGTGCATATTGAATTGAGAAAATATTAAATAAAGTGTACACACTATGAATTGACTTAGGGAGGAAGATGAATAACTCTAGCTAGACTTGAAATTAAATGTTGACTCTCATGCTACACTGGATAAAAGAAAATAAATATGATAACTAATAACTAAGTTATGCCTTTCTGTCCTTGCAACTCGGTCTTGAGTAATTAAAGGATGAAAACTATATAATTATAAGCCCATAAGCAATATGGGAAGCCCTGTGGTAAGCGTATAGAAGCCTTGAAAATATTCCTTGTTGAGGTAAAGAAAAGTAAATCGCAACGGATGTGCTACCGAAGTGTAATCTTCCTTGTTAATTAAAGATAATAAAAATCTTATCAAATTCTTGGTGAACATAGCCCTAAGGTTGGGGTGAATCACGTATATTGGTCTCTCTTGCATTTATATCTTATGCGCTTTTGTTTCTGCAAAATGCCCTATGTTGATGCTTTGCAAATCTCGTCTTTCTAACACAATACTCTTCCCTTTAAATTGTACCCAATGGTTGAGAGTTAGACATGTTGTTTATACATATATGATAAAACTCTGTACACAAGAAACATACAGTTATCATTAATGATTGATAATTACTAGGTGTTACTCATTGTTAAAATATGATGGTATAGTGGGCCATGAAATATTCTCACATAGCGGGTAGATAAGTAAATTTTGAGTGGAAACCTACTCGAGAAGTTAAATGATTCAATACCTCTAGTTAAATATTTTGATTTCAAGGTAAAAGAACTAATATCTTGATTTAAAGGTAAATAAATAATAGCTTGTACGGAATCTTTATCATGGTACTAGATTATTGTAAAGTGCCAGTAATGCTTCAAACATATAGAGGATGAAGTAATAGATTGAATTGGTAAATTGATTGTCTCTCTGGTTAATACTAAGGTCTTAATGTGTTAACAGGACTTAGTCAATTAGATGATGACATATATTGTAGAGCCGGTAAGAGGCTTCATATATGTGAAAATATGTGAATGCATGTAATGATTATTATGAATAATGAATCTAACATATTTTTGGTTGTAGAAAGATGCTTTTTTTTTTTTTTTACCCCATCTCTCTAAAAGTTGCTTGAGGATTTTGGATATGTTACAAATGGTATCACAGCAGGCTTACAACACTTGGACCTAATGGACTCGTTTGCATACATGTATGTTATGAACCTGATGAAGAATTAAGTATTTGAACACGAGACTTTATGTTTACATATTGGCATGCATACTATAAAAGGAATAGTGTTATGAACGCCAAATTACATGAACTAGTTCGCTTAGAGTCATATGCTTGAATGTATGAAGCTAGTTGCATAACTGAAATGCAGAAATACATGCATAAAGATGAAGTTTTGTTGGAAGTTTGACAAGGTGATATGTTTGATTTCATTAGATATTTAGTATGAGAAAGAGACTATGTGTTAACATGTAGCTAGTATGTTACTTTCATACACTCAGATACATTATAGTGGAAACTTTATACATATTGATCATATTTTAGTGTTAACTTGTTTGTTACAATTAAGATGTAGCCATATACCTAGATTCCTTACAAGGATAAGCACAGTTATGTGACAAGGATTAATGCTACAAGATAAATGAATGATAATTATAATATAAGTTCTTGGGATAAGGTTGTATATTGATGGAATAAACAAGTGGCAGTTTTAATGGTGTGAAGAGTTACTTTGAAATATTTAAAATGGTAAGTTCAATTAAATGACATGACTTTATGCCAATGTTTAATTTTAAGAGGATTATGTTAAGGTTAAAAACTAGTGGTTGATAAAGTTTAGCCAAACAACTATAGCATGTTACCGATGGGCCTTATAAAGATAAGGGACTTAAATAATTGTATAACATTATTATTAGAGTTATTCTACATGTCTTTTTATGTGTAGATATAATGAAAATAGATGTAATCAGATTAAGACTTTATCGACGACCTATTATATCATGTAGACATTAGTTCTAATGTACTTAGTTTGTTTGGTTAAATGTTACTAGAAAAGAATACAAATGTACGTTAACAATGTTCCATCATGTCATGTGCATAATAGTACGCTACATTGCAAGGTTAAATATAATTCATTGAAATTATATTAGAGAGGTTGAATGCATGGTATCGATAATATGAGTTAAGGATGTTGAAGAGGAAACATGGTGAACTAAAGTTAGAAGTAACACCAAAAGCTTATAGAAAATAATGAATGCATTTTGCTTAAAGTGCACATCAATGAAAGGTATATGCAAGTGTAATTACGAGTAATTTGTCATGAACGTAATGTATTGAGATTATGCAAAATACTAGCTTGTTGTATCAAGAGATTATGAAAATCTTAAATAGCAACTTGTTGTTATATCTTGTTGTTTGCTTTATGAAATGATGATGCAAATAATTTTGGCAAGAAATTGTGAGTAAAGTATGCAGGTACTTAAGGTTGCAAGAAACATTGCCAAATAAGAAATCAGTGAGATGATCGAAAGAAAAAGGTGAATTTCTCGATGGAAAGAGGTGACATCTAGAATGAGTATGATTCATTGATTATCATGAAATGCTAGCAAGATGTTGTCGTCTAATAAATCAATTGCATTATGGAAACCCATAGTCTAAGATAACTTGATACTTGGAGAATATACTTTGTTAGAAGTTTGAAAATTTCTATTGAAATACTTGAATATGGTAACTGCAACATTCTTGAGAATGATCACTTATGTATATGGCATATCTGTGATAAGACAATTGAATCATATAATTTTTTTTATTGGTGCATACATGCATAGATACTAGATGTATCAAGTTATACAACGTATTAATGTGTTGTTAATTCTTTTGAGCTGATCACGGGGGACGCCTTGGGTTATAAGGCCGTTAAACTTTTAAGAAAATTTTATGCACTAAACAAACCTATTTAAAATAGAACAAACAAATTTAATTAACTAATGAAAATAAATAAGAAAATTGGATATTTAAACTACATGATTAAGCAAGAGAAATTGAGTTTGGTGTTTAGCATGTTGGCTCTGAAGCACCTAAATAGTTTAAGCTCTGAATTTTTTGATAAGTTAGTACAAAGTTGCCAGTGAGCACCCTTGTGAGGAGTTAGGCTCTGTTGAACGGTCTATGATATTAAAGTCCTAGGAAAATAACTACTAGTGAGCACCTAGAGGAGGTGTTAGGCTCTTAAGAAGAACTGCCAGAGAGCACCCAGGTGAAGTGTTAGGTTTTGTAGTGATATCTTTTGTGATGTTAATATTTTAGGCTCAGAGATATGTGGGCTTCCAGGTCCTGAGAACTTTTAGGCCCTATGCAGGAGATATGTTTGAGAGTTGTAAAAATTCGATGAAGGGTATCATCCTTGTATCAGATGAATATAATATATACATGTTGAGGATACCTGCACATGAACTATCAGTTCCGCAAGGAGATGACCCTCATGTATATATGCATGTTATAATTCTTATAAGATGATTTCAACCGAGAAGTGTTTGGAACATCAATGTCATACAAGAGGTATGTGTGAATGTTATGTTTGGTATTTTATACATCATGATATGATGAAGAATAAAACACTGGATGGAAATCTATTTAGGAGGTGAATCCTCGTGCAAAAAATGTGATAAAAATATGTTTGCTATATGCATTGGTAATGTTTTTAATTAATGTTTTTGAATTTGTTATAAAGTTATGATTATTCACATATTATGTTAATTTAATTTCATTATTTATGTTGTGAAATAAGTGGAAATGATTAAAGGTACTCCAGAAAAAGTACCACCATGCAAGAGGTATGGATGTAAAGGTTAAATATGGAAAAGTTATGTGCCATGAATTACAAATGCATAGACAATTCCATTTTAAATCATAGATTTTATATTATTATGATGACTGACAGATGTTGTGCAGTTGCAAGAATGCTATGTTATGATCATGAGGTAAAGCCTTCAAAGCAAAGCTAAATTCTAAAGGGTTATTATGAAAGGATAGAAAAATGGAAATGCATGGATAATTTTTCTATAGATTATGGATTATATATATGTGTCATGAAGCACTGACAAATGTTGTAGGTATATCCTTGAGGATAAAGTTAATCTTGAACAGTTGGTGTGAAAAAAACACACACTGATAGATGTTATGGTATATGTGTAAGAACAAGCAAGCTATGAGAGACATTATAAAGAAATACCAAAGGAAGATAGAAGAAGCTTGATAATCACAAGGGAGAATGTATGTTGAAGATAAAATCTTTGAAATAAATTGACACTGAGGATGATGTACCTTTAAGGGGGGGATGATGTAACATCCTCTTTGCTACTCCTATTCTTCAGTATTGAAAAAGACAAGGTAAATGTAAATGTGCAACTTCCAGGTGAGAAGCTCAAGGTCGGTGTTAGTCCTAGGTTTGTCAACTATTTTCCCTAGGACTATCGTTTTACCTTATACAATTTTATTTCCTTTGATTTTATTTTTCTCCTTTGTTTGGGTTGTTTTGATTTCATTTTAAATATCTTTTTGTAGTTTACAAATATGTTAGTTTAAGACTTAATCTCCTATTAGATTAATAAGTGTCTTTTCATATAATAAAAATGAATGCAATGTTAGGGTTAAACATTTTATATCCCATGTTTTAATACAAGCTGGTACTGCATCTCATCATTCATGCATATGCGCGCTGACAACTTGCCAATGTTAGGGTTATGTGCAGGGTTATCCAATAATCATGCAACTGATCAAGGGGTATGTTCCTGCTAACATAACCAACATTTGGCTATGAGTTACACCTGGAATAACACTCGTACTACTCCACATTCAAAGATCATTTAGAACTTAATACTCAGTACCCTATCAAATCGATGTGAAACAGTGATCGATCTCCAAAGAGGGTTTCATGTTATCTTCTGCGACCTCCACCTCCAGCATTGTGTCTACAACCTCAAATGCAGTAAAAGGAATTTCAATACCATGACCTCAAGGAGGAAGAAATTGTCAATGGGTGGGCCAACTTGAGGAACATACTAGGCAGGGGAGCTTGAAAGTTTGTCTGTACGATGGTGGTGATCGCATGAAGGAAGCCAATGAGTTTTCTAAATTTGATATTGTTTTGACAACGTATAGTACTCTTGGTTCAGAATTAACTCATTTAAGCTCTCCTATTAAGGAGATCAAGTGGTTGAGAATAATTTTGGATGAGGCGCATTTCATAAAAAATGCTAATACTAAACAAGCCAAGGCCGCAATAGCTTTGAATGTTGAAAGGAGGTGGGCAGTTACTGGTACTCCAATTCAAAACACGACATTTGATTTGTTTACAATGATGAAATTCTTGCATTTTGAACCATTTTCAATCGAATCCTTTTGGAACAACTTAGTTCAACGCTCGCTATCTCAAGGCAACAAGAGTGGTAGTTCATGCTTACATACTTTAATGGAAGCTATTGATCTTCAAAGGACCAAAGATACGGAAATCAATGGGAAAAACTTGGTGGAACTTCTGCATAAATGTGTGCAGATCCATCTAGTAGAACTGTCTCATGAGGAGCATGAAATATACAATAGTGTGGAAATAGAAGGAGGAAAAGTGGTTCAAAACCTCATTAATTCAGGCACTGTGCTAAATAATTATTCATCCATCCTTCAGATAATTCTATGGCTGCGCCAAATTTGCGATGATGCATCTTCGTGTCCTTCTAATGTGGAATTGTTGTTGTCATCTTTAAAAATAGAAGATGCTTCATGCGATCCCAATTTGCTGAAGAAACTACTTTCAGTTTTGCAAGCTGGAGATGACTTTGACTGTCTAGTATGCTTATCACCACCGTCAGAGGCTATCATAACTATCTGTTCACATGTGTTTTGTAAGAAGTGCATTGAGAAGACATTGAAACATCTCAAACCATAGTGTCCATTGTGCCGTAAGCAGCTTATCGAATATGATCTTTTTAGTTCGCCAAAGGTTCCCGAGGAGGATGATGTTACACCAGATAAAGTAGCCAAAACGGAGCTTTATGGACAGCTTGTCGAGGTCATCAAAGGAACCCCAGGACAATATTATAGGTATCACGATCATTGGAAAATCAAACTAATACTATAGTCTTTCCAATTGTTTACCTTCATTGGTCGGAGACAGGAAACCTTTTGTCATATGTTGAAATAGAGTTAGCATACTACAAGTCAATGAAATGGAAACGCGGGCTCTAGAAGAAAAGAAGGGTGATAAGCTTCACAATGACAGACAAGAAAAACAAACCAAACACATGATCCAATCTATTTCAACAAAAGACGTTGGTCTATTTGTTAACAGTAAATGACTGGGGAAACCTGTTGTTGTTGCTAATCAGCTTGGGCCCCATAATAAAAAAAAAAACTCTTTGATGATGACATATTCAGCCAATCACATGCTAATGAAGTTGAAAAAAGGACAATGGAAGAGAGGCAGGCAGAAATAAGAAGCTATATAATCTGGCTCGTGATACAGAAGGAAATATTAAGTCCTTAAAAGAGGCAACATTGGCAATTACAGAGGCAGAGAAAAGAGTAGTGGTCCAACTCGAGGAAGCATTGGATGTCAGCAGTCAGAAGGATAATTTGATTCAAGATCTGAATAAAATTTTGAAGCAAGGTTGCAGATTGATTTTTTGAAGCAGCGAATATTGGAATTCAAGGAAGGAAAAGCTAAACTCATGTTATCCCTGGCATTGGACCAGAGTAATGTGAAAGCTGTTGAGATAGAAGCCAGAAGTCATGCTCTAGATGATCTCTCAGCTAGGCGAATCTAATCTCACAAGTCAATTTGGATGAGGAGTAATACATAATACTTGTCATTTTAGAATTGTTTTCAAGCTTGTTACACTTGTCTTTTAAATTCTATTTTTGGTAATAAGATTCTAGGAAAGTGGATCTAGGGCAGCTTTCTAGGATTATTTATTCTTATAAATTGTAAAGCATTTTGATAAATTGGAAGACATGAGGGTCGACATATGCATGGAACCTGTGTACAGTTATGCAATACTATGCCTCTGTAAGAACTTCTTTTCTGAATGAATGACTTTATCATATATTTGGAGCTAGGTTTAAAGCTATATTTTGTTTTGATATTCCATGGTTAAGTTTGAACCTTTATCTACACTTTTATTTATATGGATGTCTTCTAAATAGATGCCTGTGTTGGCAAGTGAATATTACTACTAAATGATGTTTGAAATGTATTTTTGAGCACTCGGATTTTTGCATATGATGCATTGAATGAAACGGTTTGTTTATTCTTTGTATTATTATGATTTGAACCTATCTCCTATATCCTGAACAATTGAACAATTATTCTTTCTTTAAAATCTTGTCCGTATACATATATTATCTGATGTTTCTAGATATTTGTTTCTCTGTTCCTGTTTTTATATTCTTGGCTTTTTATTGTTATCCAAAAAACAACAAAAACAATCCTTAAATTCTGAGGTGCCTAAACCCTGCTACCTTGTAGTCTAGTTGGCAGACTTTAGGATAACAGTCGGTAAAAGCACTAAAGTATTGTTAATGTTAAATTATGTTGCTAGATAAAAATAATATCCTAGCTTAGACGAGAATGTCGAGAGACATCTATATTATTTTTAAAATAAGCTTAATACATTATTAACTTATATAAAATCGGGATTAATGATCGAACCTAAATAAATATATATTCCTATGAATTAGTTTGTAAAAGAAAACGTATTCCTTGTGTAAAACCAACCCAAAAACAATAAAAGAAAGTTGTTAGATTTTAGGGAAGGAAACCAAGATATTGGAAGGGATATTTACATCGCCCCGATGGTCCTTCGATTGAATAACCGTTTTTTGAAAGGACACATTTGTTTACCCTGTAAATTCATTTTTAAAGAAAAAGGGTGGGGGCGTGCTTCTATTTTGTGGTTGTTCGGGGAGTAAAAAAAAAGAAGATACAGATTGAGGTAGAAGGGGACGCAAGATTGGAGTTATTTATACTAAAAAAGGCACTTCATCATTCATACGATAGAAAGGTAAGAGCTCAACTAACTAGTTTCCTAATGGTGTCATACGCCGCTCTGAGGTTATTGACAGGAATTTAGAACTGTTAGTCTTTAAAAATAATATTATCAGTTATTCCTTGAATTGTTAACTTAGATATCATAAAGATGGATACACTTCAAAGTTTATTTGAATTACTTTTGCAAATCCAAAAAGGTACAAATGCTAAATCTTCTTTTAAACTAGCTGCTAAATTTTGCATAAATGGTTGCCAGCTCCTTGGAAGAGAGTAGACCTACCTTCAATAGTTAGGTTAATGGTAGATACATGGAAGGGAAACCTATGAAAAGAGAGAGTCAATCCCACTCATGCATTTGCATTCCTCGATGGTCTTTCTATAGAGGTATGCCACCTCTAAAAACTGTATATTTTTCCTTCTTATTCTATAGGATAAAAGATGGGTTGGTACTAGTAATCTCTCATCTCCTCAACTTGTTAATATGCTCTGCGTTGTGTAGAATGCTCGTCCAAGGGATGCCCTTTGCATCTTTGTTAAACTGAAGTTGGGAAGCAGAGATTTGTTTCTTAATCTTGTTTGTATTACTTTAAATAAGCACGTGTGAATGCCTTATAGTTCCCATTCTTTTTGTTGTTTAATGCATAAAGTGTGGGTAAATGTTGCACAACTTGACCCCTTTTATTTTAAAGCATACGTTCCTTAGAAGGATGCAGATTCCATTTATTTGCTTAAGCTTGTAAAATCCATGAGGGTTCCATCCCTAGACTCACAATGTTTAGAGCTGTATCATTATTTTCAATATATGATATTATATCTAATATCTAGAAATATGTTAGAGAGGGTTTAACCCTTGGTTGGTTCCTTGATTCAATTTAATGTATTTCTTTCATATATTTTATATGCACACAAAGAGTTAACTGAAGTGTAGCCCTTTGGTAAATTATCGTTGTTGTATTTGTTGATAAAAGTAAATTCATTGGCTTAAATACTATTTGTCTATGTTTGCATCTAGTAAATGTACAACATGCAAGTGCACAATGAATGAAGAATATAATAAATAAAGTGTACACACTATGAATTGACTTAGGGAGGAAGAGGACTAACTCTAGCTCGACTTGAAATTAAATGTTGACTCTCATGCTATATTGGATAAAAGAAAATACATATGATAACTAATAACTAAGTTATGTATTTCAGTCCTTGCAACTCATTCTTGAGTAATTAAAATGTGAAAACTGTATAATTATTAGCCCATGAGGAATATGGGAAGCCCTTTGGTAAGGCTATAGAAGCCTTGGAAAATTCCTTGTAAAGGATATTTTGAGGTAAAGAAAAGTAAATCACAGCGGATGTGTTTTCGTAGTGTAATATTCCTTGTTAATTTAAGATAATACAAATATTATCAAATTCTTGGTGGTCGTAGCCCCAAGGATGGGGCGAACCATGTATATTGGTATCTCTCTTGCATTTATAGCTTATGCGTTTTTATTTCTGCAAAATGCCCTATGTTGATGTTTTGCAAATCTTTTCTTTGTAACATAATACTCTTCCCTTTAAATTGTACCTAATGATTAAGAGTTAGACATGTTTATACATATATAATAAAACTTTGTACACAAGAAACATACAATTATCATTAATGATTCATAATTACTAGGTGTTACTCATTCTAAAAATATGATGGTACAGTGGGCCATGGAATATTCTCACATAGCAAGCGGGTAGATAAGTCAATTTTGTGTGGAAACCTAGTTGTGAATTTAAATGATTTAATACCCCTTGTTAAATATTTAGATTTCAAGGTAAAATAACTAATATATTGATTTAAAGGTAAATAAGTAATAGCTTGTAGGTAATATTTATCACGGTACTAGATTATTGTAAAGTGCTAGTAATGATTCAAACATATAGAGGATGAAGTAATATATTCAATTGGTAAATTGATTATGTCTCTAGTTAATACTAAGGTCCTAATGTGTTAAAAGGACTTGGTCAATTAGATGATGAAAGGTATTGTAGAGTCATTAAGAGGCTTCTTATACGGGAAAATATGTGAATGCATGTAATGATATTTCAGGTAATGAATCTAACATATTTTTTGTTGTAGAAATATGTTTATATTTTTTTTACCCCATCTCTCTAAAAGTTGCTTGAGGATTTTGGGTATGTTACACATAACACCCGACTCTGCTTAGGTCCTTCTTTTGTTCACCTCTTTGTTTCTTTGCCACTCCATTAGGGCCCTTCTTGGACTTCTTGCCTGAGCTAACAACGAAACATTTCCTCTTCCTCCTTACCGTTTGATGAGCTACCCTGCACAACACCTCTCCGAGTCTCCTCATGCATGAAATAATCCTAGATTCTATCCCAAGAAATCAAGTTCTCCCTGGATACTATAGCCTACATGAAAAAAGTCCATGGCTTTGTCACACCATTCACAACTGTCGTCATTAGCTCATTTCCATCTACCTTCTCCCCAACTGCTGCAAGCTCGTCTCCCACCTGAGATATCCATGTAAGGTAAGAAGCTACATTTTTATATGCAGCCATCCTTGTGCTCTTCAGCTTCTCTCGCATTACCATTTTTCGATTCTCATTCGAACTTTGGTATAAGCTGGTCAAAGCATCCCACAACTTATAGGCATGGTCTTTACTTGAAATACGTGGAATAACACAGTCTTTAATTACATCTAGAATGATCCTTCTAGCTTTTATGACATTTTTGTTGAAGGTAGCAAGTGCTTGTGCATCGGTGGAAGCAAGAACTTGAATTGGATTTGCTTGTGTACTATGAACCACCTCATCCCAAACTTCATTTTCCTCCAATAGAAACACTATCCTATCCTTCCATGGGATGAAATTCCCAGGCCCATCAAGCCTATTCCCCAACCTTAATGTAGTATCCATTTCAATGCAAATTTAAAATCCAACAAAGGTTTCTCTTTGACAAAAGAAGACCCACCGATTGTATGAATTTTTCAGTACCCAAATCTGTCCCCTCAGCTTTGATACCATGTAAGTTTTTGAGTGATTTTCCCACTCTGGTTTGAAGTCACTTTCTCAATGCTTAATATCCAACCCAATGAACATTGTTTTTGCATACGTATTGATTTATGATAAACAAATTGTACAAGAAGCACTAGCAAAATTCACTAATTTAATGACAGTCACACAGGAAAAAATTCAGACATCATATTTTTGGCAATTTGCCCAGGAAAAACCATAAGTGGAAAACCTGTTTGAGAGAGTAAATTTTATTTCTTCAGTTAAATAATGCAACAAAAGAATACAACTTATCTCAACCAATCAGACAAATTCTAGCCTTGATTTATGTGCTTAATAGTCTTGAAATATGTGCCAAATCTTTTTGAAAATTGTGTTGAAGTACTGTACGAACATACTAAAAATTTCAGCCAATTCTTCCTTGAATTGCGTGCTTCTTGTATGGTCAAAATGCCTCGGTTTTCATGGATGCTATATTAGCAATAAATGCACCTCAAATTTTGTGACCACTTTGTCTTGAAATTTGTGCCTAGACTTATGCAGGATCGTACAGACTGTACAGGTTGTACGAACTGTCAAATTCTTGCTCCTTGAAAAATCGCGCTAGCATACTTGGAATTTGTGTTGTACTTTCACCTCAATTTTTGTGCTATTGTATGATATTTCACTACTGCGTGCCACAATCTCTTTCTCTCTCTCTCTTTGCTCCTCCTTCTCCTCTTCTCAATGACTTGAATTGCTCTCTCAAATTTGCTCTCCAACTCTTTTGGATTA
>LPNX010585231.1:0-58998 GCA_001517045.1 Pseudotsuga menziesii
CACCTCACCTAGTCTTGCTTTCCTATGTGCCTTAAAACACTGAAAAAGCAGGGAATAAAGCAGAAAAAGCAGATAGGTGCCTAGGAGGCCAGGAATAAAGTATATTTGATTCCTAAGGCTTTCCCAAGAACTACATGATTCAAAGATGGCAAGTTTGACCTCTATGGATAGGCAATTAGCAACTTGCACATGGTGGGACTCATGGACTAGGCAAATAAGACAAAATTAAATGAATTAATGTCTAAGTGGGTAAATACTATGGGTTGATTATTCTAACAGTGTACCTCAATCGGGAAATCAAGGAGGGTTTAATTTTAATGCTTTCTTGCAAAAATTAACAATGAACATAGAAGCAAAAATCACACACCACAGGTTTTCTAATTAATTCTACCACGATCCTCTTTCACCTTTCGGTTCAATCGAGGATTCGTGGGGTAAGTATTAGTATTACTTTGATTTTAAAATATGGAAAAATGAAAAATATGATCAAAGTATACAATCCTGCATGACAAGACTAAGCTAGAGCAAAACTGGGAAAAAATGCAAAAAAATGAAACAAACGCAGATCCCCCCAGGGGGATGGGGACTGGGATTGAAAGAGCCTACTCGAAGTGATTATTTTTTATTATTAAGGGTTACAATATCAGCAAAATAATTTTCACTTTGGTCCTTGTTAGCTAGGATCCAAAGGCTTACAACAAGCTTACAACAAGTTTAAAAGGAAGCACAACAGTGGGGGAAGCCTTCGAGAAGCTCCGGTTCGCCCAAGAGTCAAAAAATGGGAAGAGTCTCCTAATTTTTGTTAAACCTACTAAAAAAAGCAAGAAATTAAAATCAAATGTGCCCAAAAACACTTTAAAAGTGTTTTGGGTCACCGCACTAATTACCAGAAAGAGACTAAGTTAAAAATTGTTGAAAATGGCTAATCTAGTTTTGCAAAAAGGAACCAAGGAAAGCAAGATTTCCTTGGGATATTGGCTTGTTGTTTTGGAATCCAATATGATATGCACTTTTATTGCAGAATTTAAACCTTAAATAATGAAAAAAGGAAACTACCTAATAAGCAAGCTACACATTTCCTTTATAATGCTTGCAAAATAGGGTAATTTGAACTAGATCTCTTCAAATATAACTTTGCATGCAAAATAGAACTGGGATATAAACTTAGGAAAGGATCTTACTACTATATCTATATATTATTTTCTTAATGAGATAGATCTAAGCGATAATATTCTTAAATGGTAACCAATTTGAAGAAAATTTAAATTTTGAAGGAGGAAGAGGAAAAGAGAAGTGCTTGTTGCTGAAATAGATCTGCAAAAGAAACTTGTCAGTGAAGCACCAAGGGGAAAAATCTTCACAATGTTTATTGGAAAACCAGTGGAATCAAAATTGAACCACAACTCTTCCAATCACGACAAACCTGCAAGCTAAACAACCAATCCTATGAAAAAAACCATTACATCTTAAGGTACATATGAGAAATAGATGACATAGCATGAAAATAATCTGATTTAGCATACAAATATTAGCTCATTCAAACATATGTAGCAAAATAGGAGTAAGTAAACTCACCTATAATGATCTATTCCTATGATTTCAATAATCATTTAGGCAGACAACAATTTAATGCAAAAAATGAAAAAATAGCAGTTTACCTCAAAAGCAACATGATAATGATGATCCACACATGAAAAGTACTCCACAATTTAGCCTCCAAAGCTTCTCTTTTATTTCAACAAAAGGAATGATCAATACAATATTACACAATATCAAGCCTCTCTTCCCATCTCTAACTAGCTTCAAGAAGGAAAATGATGCTTTATTTATAGCCAGACTTGCAAAAAGGGGCACATACCTAACTGAAAGAGAGACTGCAGCTGACAGAGAGTTAAGCCGAACTTGATATGATGATGAACTGAGTCTAACTAGACTGGAACTGCAAATCAGAGTGACACCTGACTTAGTGAGTTGAACCACCCATCAAACAACTGCCAGATTGATCCACACATGTGGAGGAGAGAGAAAGGAGGGCACAAGACCTAGATCTGCATGAGCCTGTTAAGCTCCTCTTCAGCCTTGATCCATGCCTTCAGTTGAGGAATGACAAATCTTGGTCAATCTGAAGTCGATGAGATTTATTTCAATCAAATCGGAGCAAAATCCACTGATTTAGGAATTTTTATTTGCTCCATTATTTAATTAATTTTTAATTAAATTAATTAATATTTGATTTTTTTGGATTTTCTTACTTGAGTGATGGAAAAATCACTCAAAACTTAGGAAAAGTGGGTTTATAGGTTTAACGGGTGCTCCGAGTTAGAAAATGAGCACCCCCATGACTGAATCTGACTTTTAACCCCACTTTTATTACAAGACCAATTTTTCCATTTAGACTATTAAAAAATAGCCTAAGTTTTGTGGAAAAATTAAATTAAAAAATAAAAAAAACAAAACCTAGAGGGACTTAGCACATGTTCATATGACTCGACCATAATGCCTAGCAGGTTTATACATTGACACAAAGACTCTAATAACCTCAATCGGCTTAAATGCCAAGCCAACCACCCCAACTTTGGAGGTATTGAGTGAAAAACTAAAAAATTATCAATCGTTTATTCAACAACCAATAATAACCAAGGGAAAAAACACTATGGGCTGATCAGATTGATAAATGAGTCCAAGAGACCGAGTCTTTTATAGACACTACCATTCTAGAACATTTTATTACAACTTCCCTAAGGGGGCATGAACATGTGGTAGAAAAAAAAAACACTTCCCAGAAGCAAGTCTGAAGGTCTTCTGAACTCCGAACAAATCATCTTTGTCTGGTTCACCAAGTTCACTTGATAACACTGACTAAGTACAACTTAGGTGGTAACATCTGGCTCCAACTGCAAGATGTGTGCTTGATCTGGTCATAGGGCAAGGAGAGGATACGAGAACACTAGAATCTCTGGTTTATATACCCTGTAAAGACATCTCAACTTGACAAGAAAACCTCAGTAGCACAAGCTTTATGTAAAATCCAAATGAACCATTAAGCTAATTTATTTAAACAAAATAAATGTAGCTAACTAATGAAATATGTAAATGCTCTTTTTTAAGGAGCTTATTTTCCTACTCTAAGCATGATATAAAAATGGTTAAGTGTAATCAGAAATCCAATGTAACCACCTAAGCATTTTATTAACATAAAAAAAATGTGCCTTGTCTTTGGTTACCAACCAAAGTAAGGATACTTTATTTAGAAAATGAAAACCTGCGTGATCATTCGGAATGAGAGGGTTGGATGGGAAATCATAGGAATGAATAAAGTCATTAAAGTTCTTCCCAAATAGGTATGTGCTCGCACAGGCTGCTTCTATCCATGATTGGATAGGACTGATATACCAATCGACAAGATGAGGCAGACTGACTACATCATCATACTGATAATCATGGCTTATCAAACGATAACTCGTTCCATAAGCCCCAAGTAGCTCCAAATCATAAGGAACCTCTACATGTGAAGAAGATGGCTGAGATTGATATTCCACTGACTGCATCACATCTAACTTTTCACAACACTGCTTCTCAATGTATTCATTACTGTTGAATTTGTGCGGCTTTGCATGATATGACTTTGAATGGTTATGTGAAAATTATGAATGCTCCTCTTCCATACTAATATTTTCCCAGGTATCCAGATCCACTCTCCCCTCTATGGACGTATCGTAGATTGGACTTCCATAAATTTTTGAATAGACACTCCCCTTGCTGGACATATCATGGATGGGATTCTCAATAAGATTTTCACAAGTTGGATTATTTATGAAATTCCAATAGTCATCACTCCCATCTATGGTGGATATGAGAGAGTCTTCCTTGCTGGTATCACATCCTAAGATATAACTACCCTCCTCATGTTCATAATAATCATCCTTCAAAGTTTTGGTTTCAAAGATATTATGAGAAGTTAAACTTTCCAAAACTTCATCCCTAAGTGATGAACATAGAGGAGTGTCATCATACACATCATAAATTTATTCATAAGTGTCGATCTCTGTAATGGTTTCCTCATGAGGGATTTCGGGAAAAATATTAGCATTGAAACAAACTTGAGAATACCTAAAATATTTAATGTTTTCAGTTATGGTGACATGAGGAGAGTCTTCAACGATGTGTTCAATCATGGGTTCCTTGTGAAGATATTTAATAGGATCATCCCGAGTGTGCTCATATATAATGGAAGTCATGGGCTCCTTTAGCTCCTTTAGGTAGGTGAGGGCCCTTTCTACAAAAGTTACCATATCTCCCTCACCATTATGCCACCTCTCAAAAAAAGAGCACATAAGTCTTTAGGGGAGGTAATGCATTTATAAGGAAGACCACAAAACCATATCAATGCCTTCTTTTTCAAAGAATGAGTGAAAATTCACATCATATTATCCCTATGAAGTATGTTGAGTTTATTGAAAAATCAAAGAAAGGATATGATGTGACAGACAACTGAATCACCATTTCCACAAAAAATTGGAGCCTGAAAATATCTTTTATCCTAAAGATATGGTTCATAGTTAGGAAAACCCGGGATGCTCGAGAAATCGATGGGAGGATATGTATTGGAAATTTGAGCACCATAATCTTCATCATCCATAATGGCTTATCAGTAGCCTATATCAACCATGTATTTTGTACTAAACCGGAGCTGTCAAATAATGAGCATTTAAAGTTTTACTATGTCGTATGAGCTCATCTACACACAACAAGTCTCAACAAAAATATGAGAAAGTAGGGTTTTATCCCTTCAATGGAGTCGCCATGTGAAAAAGAAAAATAAACATTTATAAATCTTTTACAAAAAATATTTTTTTCTTTTCTTTGTAAAAATAAAAAGTGAAAAAAGTCAGTGGATTCACCAGAAGAAAATTAAAGATCTACTCTAAGCATTCATCAATCAAAGCAAAAAAAAAAAAGGAAAAAAACAAAAGTCGTACTCTAGGAATAAAAATATTTATCCCCGGCAACGGCGCCAAAAGATGCTGCCGCCTTTCACACACCTTGGGGGGGGGGGGGGGGGGACATGGCAGAAATCTTCAAGCCACTCGGTGTGTCCTTGGGGGCAAGTATCGATTCAAGGGTGTCACCTTGTTCTTGACTCCTCCATTTAGGCAACCTCCTAACGAATCCAAGGGGGGTAGACCCTACGAGTTACTAAGGCTGGTTACTTAGATGATGATCGTATTAAATGAGTAAGATTTTTAGGAGTTTTGATTTAACAATTGTAAACAACAGATAACATGATGAGACAATAAAAAATAAGCACGATATGACACCCAATCACATATAGATTGAAATAAATAAATAGTTGACTAGTGCCTTTAAATGGAGTCCAAAATAATTAAGAGTGCTTGCAAGTGCTGGAGTGAATGTTGTGCAATTGTATCTTGGTACATTTTAAATTAATGTGAAAAGATGAGTGAATGAAATTAGGCGTGGGGACTCCAGATATACCCCGAGGGTACTTGGAGTATGTCCAAAAGTAACAATCGCTGTGGATACCCGCAAGGAATGTGTGGGCTGGATGGAGTCTCTGAGACTGTGTTCATAATACACCTGCTAGGATGTAACAGAGATCGACACCTCGAGTTCATTGTCTAGTAGTTCCCACTTCCTTTGGGTATTTTGCCACCGTTTACGGTTTAATCGAGGCGTTGGATTTTTTCCTGTGGTGGTAAATTGGGAAAGTGAATCCTAATTATTCTAGTCACTTGCGTTGCTTTTGATGTAGCTTGACTGATCGGATGAACCGCAACCAAGTGCAGAGCATACACACCAGAGCCTTGTAAATTTTAGTAAATTTTAAGAGTGTGTTCTTGTTAAAAAAAAAGACCCTCTAGGAATCTCTTTCGGTCCAAGTGGATCTCAATAGGGAAATCAAGGAGGGGTTAATTTTAATGCTTGCTTGCGAAAATTAACAATGAACATAGAAGCAAAAAACGCACACCACAGGTTTTCTAATTAATTCTACCACGATCAACTTTCACCTTTCAGTTCAATTGGGGATTTGTGGGGTAAGATTAGTATTACTTTGATTTCAAAATATGTAAAAATGAAAAATATGATCAAAGTATACAATCCTGCATGACAAGACTAAGCTAGAGAAAAAAACGGGAAAAAATGCAAAAAAGTGAAACAGACGCGAATCCCCCCAAGGGGGATGGGGAGTGGGCTCGAAAGAGTCTACTCAAAGTGATTCTTTTTATTATTAAGGGTTACAATATCAGCAAACTAATTTTCACTTTGTTCCTTGTTATCTAGGATCCAAAGGTTTACAACAAGCTTACAACAAGCTTAAAAGGAAGCACAACAGTGGGGGAAGCCCTCGGGAAGCTCCGGTTCACCCAAGAGTCAGAAAACGGGCAGAGTCTCCTCCTCCTTTTTGTTAAATATGCTAAAAAACAGCGAGCTATTAAAATCAATTGTGCCCAAAAACACTTTAAAAGTGTTTTGGGTCACCACACTAATTACCGGAAAGAGACTAAGTTAAAAATGGTTGAAAATGGCTAATCTAGTTTTGCAAAAAGGAACCAAGGAAAGCAAGATTTCCTTGGTATCTTGGATTTCTATTTTGGAAGCCGATATGATATTCACTTTTATTGCAGAATTTAAACTTTAAAGAACGAAAAAAGGAAACTACCTTATAAGAAAGCTACAAATTTCCTTTATAATGCTTGCAAAAGAGGGTAATTTGAACTAGATCTCTTCAAATATAACTTTGCATGCAAAATACAACTGAGACCTAAACTTAGGAAATGATCTTACTACTAGATATATATATGATTTTCTTAATGAGATAGACCTAAGTGATAATATTCTTAAATGGTAACCAATTTGAAGAAAATTTAAATTTTGAAGGAGGAAGAGGAAAATAGAAGTGCTTGTTGCTGAAATAGATTTGCAAAAGAAACTTGTCAGTGAAGCACCAAGGGGCACAATATTTGCAATATTTATTGGAAAACCAATGGAATCAAACTTGAACCACAACTCTTCCAATCATGGAAAACCTGCAAGCTAAACAACAAATCCTGCGAACAAAACCATTAAATCTGAAGGTACATATGAGAAATAGATGACATAGCATGAAAATAATCTTATTTAGCATGCAAATATTAGCTCATTCAAACATATTCAGCAAAATAGGAGTAAGTAAACTTACTTACAATGATCTATTCCTTTGATTTCAATAACCATTCAGGAAGACAACAGTTTAATGCAAAAAATGGAAAAATAACAGTTCACCTCAAAAGCAACATGATAACGATGATCCACACATGAAAAGTACTCCACAATTTAGCCTCCAAAGCTTCTCTTTTATTTCAACAAAAAAATGATCAATACAATATTACACAATAGAAAGCCTATCTTTCGATCTCTAACTAGCTTCAAGAAGGAAACGGATGCTTTATTTATAACCAGACTGGCCAAGAGGGGCGCATGCTTGACTGAAAGAGAGACTGCAGTTAATAGAGAGTTAATTCGAGCCCGATCTGATGATGAACTGAGTCTAAGTGGACTAGAATTGCAAATTAGAGTGACACCTCACTCAATGAACTGAACCACCCATCAAACAACTGCGAGATTGATTCACACGTGTGGAGGAGAGAGAAAGGAGGGCGCAACACCTAGATTTGCATGAGCCTATTAAGCTCCTCTTCAGCCTTGATCCATGCCTTTAGTCAAGGAATGACAACTCCCGGTCAATATGAAGCTGATGAGACTGATTTCAATCAAATCGGAGCAAAATCCACTGATTTAGGAATTTGGATTTGCTCCATTATTTAATTAATTTTTAATTAAATTAATTAATATTTGAATTTTTTGGATTTTTTTACTCGAGTGATGGAAAAATCACTCAAAACTTAGGAAAAGTGGGTTTATGGGTTTACCGGGTGCTCTGAATTAGAAAATGAGCACCCCCATGACTGAATCTGAATTTTAACCCCACTTTTATTACAAGACCAATTTTTCCATTTAGACTATTAAAAAATAGCCTAAGTTTTGTGGAAAGATAAAAATAAAAACAAAACCTAGGGGAACATAGCACATGTTCATATGACTCGACCATAATGCCTATCATGTTTATACATTGACACACAGACTCTAATAACCTCAATAGGCCTAAATGCCAAGCCGACCACCCCAACTTTGGAGGTATTGAGTGAAAAACTCCGAAATTATTAGTCGTTTATTCAACAACCAATAATAACCAAGGGAAAAAACACTCTAGGCTGATCGGATTGATAAATGAGTCCAAGAGACCGAGTCTTTTACAGACAATACCATGCTAAAATATTTTATTACAACTTCCCCAAGGGGGCATGAACATGTGGTAGACAAAAAAAAAACACTTCCCAGAAGCAAGTCTGAAGGTCTTTTGAAGTCCGAACAAATCATCTTTTTTCGGTTCACCAGGCTCACTTGATAACACCGACTAAGTACAACTTAGGTGGTAACATCTGGCTCCAAATGCAGGGCGTGTGCTCGATCTAGTCATAGGGCAAGGAGAGGATATGAGAACACCAGAATCTTTGGTTTATATACCCTGCAAAAATATCTCAACTTGACAAGAAAAACTCAGTAGCACAAGCTTTATATAAAATCCAAATGAACCATTAAGCTGTTTTATTTAAACAAAATAAATGTAGCTAACTAATGAAAGAAAAGTTTTATTATAGCTAAGTACAAAACAGAAATGCAGAAAGTAAATGCTCTCTTTTAAGGAGCTTATTTTCCTACTCTAAGCATGATATAAAAAGGGTTAAATGTAATCAGAAATCCAATGTAACCACCTAAGCATTTTATTGACATAAAAAAATTTGCCTTGTCTTTGGTTACCATCCAAAGTAAGGATAATTTATTTAGAAAATGCAAACCTGTGTGATGATCCGGAATGGGCGGGTTGGATGGGAAATCATAAGCATGAATAATGTCATTAAAGTTCTTCCCAAATTGGTATGTGCTCACGTAGGTTGCTTCTATCCATGACTGGATAGGACTAATATACCAATCGGCAAGACTCGAGCCAAACTGACTACATCATCATACTAATCATCAGGGCTTATGAAACGATAACTCGTTGCATAAACCCCAAGTAGCTCCAAATCATAAGGAACCTCTACATGTGAAGAAGATGGCTGAGATTGATATTCCACTGACTGCATCACATCTAACTTTTCACAACACTGCTTCTCAATGTATTCATTATTGTTGGATTTGTGCGGCTCTGCATGATATGACTCTAAATGATCATGTGAAAATTTTGAATGCTCCTCTTCCATACTAATATTTTCCTAGGTATCCAGATCCACGCTCCCCTCTATGGACGTATCGTAGATTGGACTTCCACAAATTTTTGAATAGACACTCCCCTTGCTGGACATATCATGGATGGCATTCTCAATAAAATTTTCACAAGTTGGATTATCTATGAAACTCCAATAGTCATCACTCCCATCTATGTTGGATGTGAGAGAGTCTTCCTTGCTGTTATCACATCCTAAGATATAACTACCCTCCTCCTATTCATAATAATCATCCTTCAAAGTTTTGTTTTCAAAGATATTATGAGAAGTTAAACTTTCCAAAACTTCATCCCTAAGTGATGAACATAGAGGAGTGTCATCATACACATCATAAATTTATTCATAAGTGTCGATCTCTGTAATGGTTTCCTCATGAGGGATTTTTGGAAAAATATTATCATTGCAGCAAACTTGAGAATACCTAAACTATTCAATGTTTTCAGTTATGGTGACATGAGGAGAGTCTTCAACAATGTGTTCAATCATGGGTTCCTCGTGAAGCTCTTCAATAGGATCATTTCGAGTGTGCTCATCTATAATGGAAGTCATTGGCTCCTTTATCTCCTTTAGGTAGGTGAGGGCCCTTTCTACAAAAGTTACCATATCTCCCTCACCATTATGCCACCTCTCAAAAAACATAGCACATAAGTCTTCAGGGGAGGTAATGCATCTATAAGGAAGACCACAAAACCATATCAATGCCTTATTTTTCAAAGAATGAGCCAAAATTCGCATCATATTATCCCTATGAAGTATGTTGAGTTTATTCACAAATGAAAGAAAGGATATGATGTGACAGACAATTGAATCACCATTTCCACAAAAAATTGGAGCCTGGAAAATATCTTTTATCGTGGAGATATGGTTCATAGTTAGGAAAACCCGGGATGCCTAAGAAATCGATGGGAGGATATGTATTGGAAATTTGAGCACCGTAATCTTCATCATCCATAACAGCTTATCAGTAGCCTCTATCAACCATGTATTTTGTACTGAACCGGAGCTATCAAATAATTAGCATTTAAAGTTTTACTATGTCGTATGAGCTCATCTACACACAACACGTCTCAACAAAAATACGAGAAAGAAGGGTTTTATCCCTTCAATGGAGTCGCCATGTCAAAAAGAAAAATAAGCATTTATAAATCTTTCACAAAAATTAGTTTTTGATTTTCTTTGTAAAAATAAAAACTGAAAAAAAGTCAGTGGAGTCGCCAAATGAAAATTAAATATATACTCTAAGCATTCATCAATCAAAGCAAAAACAAAAGGGAAGAAAACAAGAGTCGTACTCCGGGAATAAAAATATTTATCCTCGGCAACATTGCTAAAAGATGTTGCCGCCTTTCACACACCTGGGGGGGAATGTGCAAAAATATTCAAGCCACTCGATGTGTCCTTGGGGGCAAGTCTCGATTCAAGGATGTCACCTTGTTCTTGACTCCTCCCTTTAGGCAAACTCCTAACGAAGCCAAGGGGGGTAGACCCTACGAGTTACTAAGGCTGGTTACTTAGATGATGATGGTATTAAATGAGTAATTTTTTTAGGAGTTTTGATTTAACAATTGTAAACAACAGATAGCATGATGAGACAATCACAAATAAGCACGATATGACACCCAATCACATATAGATTGAAAGAAATAAATAGTTGACCAGTGCCTTTAAATGGAGTCAAAAATAATTAAGAGTGCTTGCAAGTGCTGGAGTGAATGTTGTGCAATTGTATCTTGGTACATTTTAAATTAATGTGAAAAGATGAGTGAATTAAATTAGGCGGGGGAACTCCAGATATACCTGGGGGGTTACTTTGAGTATGTCCAAAAGTAACAACCGCTACGGCTACCCACAAGGAATATTTGGGCTAGATGGAGTCTCTGAGACTGTGTTCATAATACACCCACTAGGATGTAATAGAGATCGGTGCCTCAAGGTCACTGTCCAGTAGTTCCCACTTCCTTTGGGTATTTTGCCACCGTTTACGGTTTAATCAAGGCATTGGATTTTTCCCTGCAGTGGTTAATTGGGAAAGTGAATCCTAATTATTCTAGTCACTGGCATTTCTTTTGATGCATCTTGACTAATTAGATAAACCACATCCAAGTGCAGAGCATACACACTGGGGGCTTGTAAATTTTAGTAAAATTTAAGATCGTGTTCTTGTTAAAGAAAAAGACCCTCCAGGAATCTCTTTCGGTCCAAGTGGACCTCATTAGGGAAATCAAGGAGGATTTAATTTTAATGCTTGCTTGCAAAAATTAACAATGAACATAGAAGCAAAAAACACACACCACAAGTTTTCTAATTAATTCTACCACGATTATCTTTCACCTTTTGGTTCAATCGAGGATTCATGGGGTAAGTATTAGCATTACTTTGATTTCAAAATATGAAAAAATGACAAATATGATCAAAGTATACAATCCTGCATGACAAGACTAAGCTAGAGAAAAAAACGGAAAAAAATGCAAAAAAGTGAAATGAACATGGATCCCCCTTGGGGGGATGAGGAGTGGGCTCAAAAGAGCCTACTCGAAGTGATTATTTTTATTATTATTAAGGGTTACAATATCAGAAAACTAATTTTCACTTTGGTCCTTGTTATCTGGGATCCAAAGGTTTACAACAAGCTTACAACAAGCTTAAAAGGAAGCACAACGGTGGGGGAATCCTCCGGGAAGTTCCGGTTCGCCCAAGAGTCGGAAAATGGGCAGAGTATCCTCCTCTTTTTTGTTAAACCTGATAAACAACAGTGAGCAATTAAAATCAAATGTGCCCAAAAACACTTTAAAAGTGTTTTGGGTCACCACACTAATTACTGGAAAGAGACTAAGTTAAAAATTGTTGAAAATGGCTAATCTAGTTTTGTAGAAGGGAACCAAGGAAAGCAAGCTTTCCTTGGGATATTGGCTTGCTGTTTTGGCAGCCAATATGATATGCACTTTTCTTGCAATATTTAAACTTTAAAGAACGAAAAAAGGAAACTACCTTATAAGCAAGCTACAAATTTCCTTTATAATGCTTGCAAAAGAGGGTAATTTGAACTAGATCTCTTCAAATATAACTTTGCATGCAAAATAGAACTGAGATCTAAACTTAGGAAATGATCTTAATACTAGATCTATATATGATTTTATTAATGAGATAGATCTAAGCGATAATATTCTTAAATGGTAACCAATTTGAAGAAAATTTAAATTTTGAAGGAGGAAGAGGAAAAGAGAAGTGTTTGTTGCTGAAATAGATCTGCAGAAGAAACTTGTCAGTGAAGCACCAAGGGGCACAATATTTGCAATATTTATTGGAAAATTAGTGGAATCAAACTTGAACCACAACTCTTCCAATCACGGAAAACCTGCAAGCTAAACAACAAATCCTGTGAACAAAACCATTAAATCTGAAGGTACATATGAGAAATAGAGGACATAGCATGAAAATAATCTTATTTATCATGCAAATATTAGCTCATTCAAACATATGTAGCAAAATAGGAGTAAGTAAACTTACTTACAATGATATATTCCTCTGATTTCAATAATCATTCAGTCAGACAATAGTTTAATGCAAAAAATGAAAAAATAACAGTTCACCTCTAAAGCAGCATGATAATGATGATCCACACATGAAAAGTACTCCACAATTTAGCCTCCAAAGCTTATCTTTTATTTCAACAAAAATAATGATCAATACAATATTACACAATAGAAAGCCTCTCTTCCGAGCTCTAACTAGCTTCAAGAAGGAAAAGGCTGCTTTATTTATAGCCAGATTGGCCAAGAGGGGCACATGCTTAACTGAAGGAGAGATTGCAGCTGACAGAGAGTTAAGCCGAGCCAGATATAATGATGAACTGAGTCTAACTGGACTGGAACTGCAAATTGGAGTGACACCTCACTCATTGAACTGAGCCACCCATCAAACAACTGCCAGATTGATCCACACGTGTGGAGGAGAGAGAAAGGAGGGCACAACACCTAGATTTGCATGACCCTGTTAAGCTCCTCTTCAGCCTTCATCCATGCCTTCAGTTAAGGAATGACAACTCCCGGTCAATCTAAAGCCGATGAGACTGATTTCAATCAAATCGGAGCAAAATCCACTAATTTAGAAATTTGGATTTGCTCCATTATTTAATTAATTTTTAATTAAATTAATTAATATGTGATTTTTTGGATTTTCTTACCTAGGTGATGGAAAAATCACTCAAAACTTAGGAAAAGTGGGTTTATGGGTTTACCGGGTGCTCCGAGTTATAAAATGAGCAACCCCATGACTGAATCTAACTTTTAACCTGACTTTTATTACAAGACCAATTTTTCCATTTGGACTATTAAAAAATAGCCTAAGTTTTGTGGAAAAATTAAAATTAAAAAAAAACAAAAACAAAACCTAGGGGGACTTATCATATGTTCATATGAATCTACCATAATGCCTAGCATGCTTATACATTGACACACATACTCTAATAACCTCAATAGGCCTAAATGCCAAGCCGACCACCCCAAATTTGGAGGTATTGAGTGAAAAACTCAGAAATTATTAGTCATTTATTCAACAACCAATAATAACCAAGGGAAAAAAAACTATGGGCTAATCGGATTGATAAATGAGTCCAAGAGACCGAGTCTTTTATAGACACTACCATGCTAGAACATTTTATTACAACTTCCCCAAGGGGGCATGAACATGTGGTAGACAACAACAAAAAAACACTTCCCAGAAGCAGGTCTGAAGGTCTTTTGGAGTCCGAATAAATCATCTTTGTCCAGTTCACCAGGCTCACTTGATAACACTAACTAAGTACAACTTAGGTGGTAACAAAGAGTTTTGTTTAGGAGACTTCAAGGAGTTTTGTGATAAAAATGGATTTAAGAGAGAATACACTATTCCAGGGACCCCACAAAAAAATGGAGCTGTTGAGAGACAGAATAGGTCAGTACAACAGATGGCAAGATCAATGATGAATGAAAAGATCATTCCTTAGACGTACTGGGTAGAGGCAATTCACGCAACTGTTCATATTCTTAATAAATCTCACCTAATGCCAAACAATTATAAGACTTTTTATGTACTATGGTTTGGAAGACCTGCTTCTATCAAACACTTTAAAGTCTTTGGAAGTAAGTGGTATATCAAAAATAATGATGAACATCTTGGGAAAATGATGATAGGGCTAATGAAGGTATTCTCTTAGGATATGCTGCAAATAGTAAAGGGTATACTTGTTATAATAAGAGGCTGCACAAATTGGTTGATCGTATTGACATCAAGATTGATGAAGGAATCCCTGTGAAAGATATTCAAATCAGCAGTGTTGAACCATATACAGAAGATACAGAAGATACATTTGAATTTAAAGAAAAAAAAGTCCAAGAATCAGAATGTTGGCGAAAACCCACCAACAAAGCCTCGTCGACAGGGGTTCTCACTCTGTCGATGTCCAACCAGTGGGATCTCCCTGAGCACTGGCCCAGACAGGTTTTACCCTGCCCAGCAACATCCATAGAGTGGATGAGGTCTCACCGGAGGTGTTCAAGGGAGAGCTATCGGAACCAAGTTTTCGGCAATAAGAAGGGAAGATATGGCATTTGCGGCTTCGACAGCATAACTATCAGATTACTCTAGGTCATTTGACAACACTAAGACAGTGCTCACAATTCATTTTCACAACTACAGATCTAACAAATCGCATTGTTCATTCATCGCAGCAGTGTTATCGCAACAGTATCATGCATAAAACAACTCTTACAAGCTTCATCATTATTCATCAGACTCATAATAGAATTGGGACAGATTGCATCATAAGTTCATTGCAACAACATCAGTAGATCATAAACAGATTCAATGCACTTCTCATTGACATCACAGTAGAGAAAAATAGGAAAACAAAAGACAACATTTAGGCAACAACCGTCATGTCGTATTAGTTCTGAGAAACATATCCAAAACAGATAATTCTTCTCCACAACAGGAGATTACATCCCAATATTTATCTTTTGACACAGATAGATCGCAGAGTGTTCAAAACAGAAAATCCATCAAGACCATAGACATATTGCAACAGACTGATCGTTCCCAGATATTGACTCGGACTTGTATCGCACCGATCACGAATCTCTCTTGTCTCTATGCGTCGTATCTCCCTTCATCATGTTCTCCTATACAATTTGAAAAACTAGCTCTATATATAGGCTTGCGCCTTTACATCAAAGGTCCACTTCTAAGTAATTTCTAACCACTAATGGCCTATGTCCACAAAACGTGGTCAATTAATACATTAAATATTAAAAAATGGTTATTCTTCCGCTCATCATGCTGATCTGGCCTTGCACGGTGTCGCATGAGGTTGCGTAGCTACTGCGACGCTGTGCAACTCACTTACCCAAAAACCCTACCAACAGGCCCCCAACACAGTCTTATGGCTCATCCTCGAGCCATGTCAAGTTGACAGGGTATATGCTGATGTCATGGCCTTGAAATCTTCAAACTGCTACGTGATCTCATGAACCTGGAGCTGGACTTTGTCGACAGTGCTTTGATAGTTGAGCAAATCCTACTGCATGGGGTGCACTATCCCAACCTTTCCATTGACCATCTGTCGATTTTCTTTCATCTCTTGTAGAGTTGCTACTACTTTGATAGCCAGCTGCCCACCAACTTCTTGAAACTCATCCACCTAGGCACAATGCTTTTGTTGGCGTTCTTAGGTGTGGGAAGCTCTCTGCTATAGGTCCTTCAATTCTTCAGACCATGTGATCTGCACCATGAGAAGCAGTGCTCGCAGCGACATCTTCAGTGTTGTCAACTGTCCTTCAGCTTCTTGTGCCTGCGCGGTCAACTGGTTGAGCTGTTCATCTTGGACAACGCTATGCCATAACTACGTCATCATCTCCATGATTTTCTTTGCATCTTGCTCCATTTTTTTGAAATGGGTCGTGATCTCCTCAATATTAGTCTTCCATTCAGTAAATTGCTCTGACGGCGTGTCTGGATGGACTAGGGCATTGAGTAGAATATTGGTGTCCTAGAGCTTGAAAATAGTTTTCCCAAATCGCTTGGCCTTAGTGACTACAGTAAGCTCGACCGTGCTCTCAAAGATATGTTGGCAGGCCTCATCAATGGCTTGCTTGACCTTAGCAACACTTGCGCACATCTACGCCTTCTTCAGCTCGATGATTTCCTCAGCAGCCTTGCGCTGCATCTCGGCCTGTGCTGCCTTCAAGGCCTTAATCTCCTATACCTTCTCGTCCACCAGCTACGTCCTGACATGATGTAGCTCGCTGGATTATTTTTGCAGCTTCTTGGATGTGGTCTGCGACTGTGCATACCCATCGATCAGCTCCTTCTGCCTATCCGGCAATTCCTGGGTGGTAACTTATTGTAGCTCCACAAGCACCTAAGATGGTAGCTTGTTAAGATCTAATGCAATTCTCTGGAGTGGCCACAGCAATAGGTTCACTTCCTCACTCCCCACATTGATCACAGTCGGGGGAACTTCCATGTTCCTAGCCCACGGCTCAGTGCTGATCGACGGGAACTACTACAACACATATTTCTTTGGTGTCTTTCTGGAAAGAAAATCATAAATAGAATGCAACTTATCTCTTACCGCATCAAATTCTTCATGATTGGAATCTTGTATCACCTGCGTTGCAGCCTCAGAGGAGTCAGTGACCGCTTTGATGAGCCGCTGCAGTTGGTCCTCCAGCCCTGATCGGGTACCGCTGCCTGCATCATATTCCTGGAGCCATTTGGTTCAAGTTTCCTTCTGCATGCATTGTGCTTCTGCATTAGGGTCCATCGATGATTCATCGTTGAATTCATGAACACTTATCTCCTTCTGAACAAGATCATCAGGGGCATTAGCTGGTGGCTCCTTTGAGAGTTCCTCCTGGCTCACGGGGTTGCGCCATTCAACCAGCCACTCCTAAACAAGAGCATCCAATTCCTCATCAGTGACTTTGTAGGCCAAAGGTATCCACCGGGTCCCGCCACGCCTGAATATAAATAGAATGAGGCCCGATAGTGAACTGAATGAGTTGTTGATACTTGGCTACTGCATAATTGGATAAGCAAGGAAGTTTTACAATGGTGGCTTGTAGCACATCCCAATAGACCCAAAAATGGATCGCACAGTCCATTTGTCGACTGGGCTCCTCAACCCACCACAAATTCAGATAGCGTGCGTCGTACCACACCTTCATCGCATCGACTTCCATCGGTTGATAAAATTCAGGTTCCATCCATGTGACAAGAACAATAAGAATTAATATCCAACTATAGGAAAATGGATGCCCGACCTAAGCAGTGAGAGCATCATCGAGCAACTGGTTGAGAAAAAACAAGGACCAATTCATCTGCATGCCTTCTGCGCATTTTTGGGCACATGTGACCACACTCGAGTTGCACTGAACCGGTCGCTTCCCCCTAACAATCTTACTCACCAAAATGTGTGCTTCGATATGCACCACCTATGAATTAATTTTGTCGATACGATAGGCACGACCATCACACTACAAGCCAAATCTCTCCTTCAGCTGCTTGGCCAGCTTCTTGTCAGCATCTCGCCCATGGATATACTTCGTTAGATCTTCGTCGGCCTTTGGCAAGCCTGTAATGTTTGCAATCAAGTCGACCATGACTGGAATAGGCTCATTTAACCAGAGCGTTCCACCATGAAAGCATGCCAAGAGTTGCTTGACGCATGCATGAGCTTCGTTCAGTCGCCCAAAGTGAGGCATATTAATGAGCCCCAACAATCCAAATTTATTGAACCCGCTCGCCCATGGTTGAGGAATCCTTTGAATTGGTGCACCAAGCCCCATCAAAATTAATTCATAGGGCTCATCCCGGACATATTTGAGCAATAGAAAATCATGGTCTTCAAACTTTAGCTTGATTAAGGCAGGGATGATATCTACCAAGCAAGTCATCCCTTCCGACATCGGTGACAATTTTGGTGAATACCTCTTATTCTTTGTGGGCTGCCTCGGCTTCACTCTGAGACGCGTCGGAGCGACATATCCTAGGATATCATTGACAGAGACACCCCTGGGCATCGTAGACTCTATAGCTCCCAAACTTGACGACGCAGTCTGTGCAGTCCTCTCTCCTTGCATTCTAGCCGAAGTGTGGGTGTGCCTCTTTTGTGGTGGCATGGAACTGAGATTCTGAGCCAGCCACTTTCTTTTGGGGATCAATGACGAGCCTACTGACATGCTCATGAATTATTCTTCAATGACCGTGGGATGAATGGGGGATTCCTACTCACTGGAAATATCAATTGTGTCAGGGTCTCTCAGCATGCCGCACTCCTCAAACCTTACTATGCGCTCAGTGACTCTACACCTCAGCTCCTCAATTTGTACTCAAGACTCTGTAACTATACTTGAATCAACACTTTTCTCACTCTACTAAACTGTTCTGAACAATGCCTTCCTCCTGCGTCCCAAGCGCTATTTATAGCCACTTCCCATTTCAAAATCATCATTACCAAATCCACCATGTCCATCATGACCAAATCCAGCAGTAATGACACCAAATTCGTAGGCAATCTCACCCTACTAACGGTCAAATCAACCATTAATGCGTGTTGCTTCAATAAGTGCCTCCAGCTAACTGGTTTAACTACCTAAATTTATTACTGATTTGACCAACCCCCAGCCTTGCAGCTGTCACAGGTGGTCTCTCTTCCATCGCTACGAATTCCTATATTTGCGCGGCCTCTTCCCCTAGGCTCGCCTTGCTACTATCTGACAATTTTTTTTTAATTGCGCAATGCCTCAAGTATTACGTGGCTCAAGCCTTGTCTTATAGGGCTTCAAGTGACTTCCATTCACAAGTTTTGGCAGCACCGCACCATCCAATTGTTGTAACTGAACCGCACCTCCAGAAGTAATGGAATGAATAAGATACGGACCTAACCAGTGCATCTGTAACTTACTTGGATGATTCATGAACTTACCGTCATATAACAACACCAAATGCCCTTCCACAAACTATTTATGATTAATGTGGTGATCATGCCACACCTTCTGTCAGTCATTAACAACATATAGGTGGAAGCCTGCCACCAAATAGGTCCTCTTCAAGCTGGACCAACTATGCAATGTACTCTTGTAAGGCTTCTGCATCATCCATGCCAGCCCCCGTATTGATGCGTAAACTAGGAACAATGTATTCCATGGGCATGACTGCCTCTTTCCCATATACCATCTTAAACGGTGTATGTCATTTCATCTATTTACAAGTGGTGCGATAGGCCCAAAGCATTGCTGGAATTTTCAAATACTAGTCATCACGATTAGCATTACATAGTTTTGTCAACGCTGTTTCCAAAATTTTGTTGAACACTTCAATAGTCCCATTCGCCTGCGGATGGTATGGTGTGCTTTTCTTATGTTGCACCTGTAACTCCTCAGTTAATGCTATCACAGTGTGGTTGATAAAGTGACTGACTTGATCACTCATCAATATCTTGGGACACCCAAACCATGTCACAATATTCTCAAATATGAACTTCGCTACTGTCACAGCGGTACAATCCACAACCGGTGTGGCCTTGACCCACCTTGTCATATATTCAGTTGTGGTAATGATATGCCGTGCACCAGTCCTCTTCCCCGGTGGCTTGATCGGACCCACAAAATCCATGGCCCATTTGTCAAAAGGTTGTAGAGTTACCTACGGCACAAGCGACATTTCATCCCGCCGCAATGGTTTACCAACGCGTTGACAGACATCACAACTCCTCACATAGTTTGCGGCATCATTATGCAACGTAGGCCACCATAGCCCGACGCGCAACACCTTCTATGTAGTAGACCTTCCTCCATACTGACCTCCCGTGATTCCTGCATGTGCTTCTTCAAGAATGGGTCCCTACTCATGTGGTAGGATACACCATCACAAGATTTTATCTTGTCCGAGCTTGTATAATTGCCCGATAATCAACTAGAAATCTGAAGCCTTTACTACCAGCTACTTCTTTTGACTGGTTGACAGGTTCTCAGGAGCAGCACCAGTGGCCAAGAACTGAATTATTGGGGCATAATGATCATGTCGGCATAGAACAGTTGTGCATCTGGCAATCCGTCATCAATATTGGTAGGTTCTTCCCTGGTCTCAATACGAGACAGGTGATCAGGACCAACATTCAACCATCCTAGCTTCACAACTATTTGAAAGTCAAATTCCTGGAAAAGTAGCAGCCATTGAAATATCTCCCCCCCCAACACAAGCTTATTGACCAAATATTGCAAAGCAGAATGATCAGTGAACATCTTGAAGTGACCGCTTAACAAACAGTGCCGAAACTTTTGCAAGGCATAAACCATTGCCAAGCCTTATCTTTTAGTCGTTGTGTAATTTTGTTCAGCAAATGACAACTTTCTATTGGCATATGCGATCGGGTGATCCAAGTCGCCCTCACCTGGTTGCGTAAGCACAACCTCCAACGCATCAGAAGAGGCATCGACATGCACATAGAACTCCTTATTCCAATCAGGGAATACCAGAATGGGTGCGGAGGCCATCTTGGTCTTCAGCGTGTCAAAAATTCCTTGACATTCCTAAATCCACTCAAATGCAACATCCTTCTTTAATAGCTTCTCCATAGGGGCAGTGATCGCAACGTATCCTTTGATGAACTTGCGATAGTACCCCATATGCCCGAGCGTCGCCTGAAGCATCTTCACATTTGTCGATGGTGGAAAGCTAAGAATTACCGTGATCTTCGCTGGATCAACCAACAGACCTTCCTTACATACTATGTGTCTGAGTAGCATTTCAAACGACGCACATAATATGCACTTCTTAGAATTTAATGCAATCTGTTGCTGTTGACACCTTTCTAGCATCAAGCGCAAGTTGTCGATATAGTCCCTAATGAGCCCATAGACTATTCAATCATCCATATATACTTGCAGAAACTTTTGAATAAAGTCTTTAAACACAACAACAACAACCCAAGAAAATATTGCAGGTGCATTTTTCAGCCTAAAGGGCATGACTATATATTGAAAACACCCCCATTCAGTGAGAAACGTGGTCTTATGGTGATCCTCCTTTGCAATCCAGATCTGGTGGTACCCCAAAAATCCATCTGTGAAGGAATACATCTCCTGAACTCCTACTCCTTCAAGGACCTCATCTGTAAATGGAATCGGGAACGGATCATGTATGCATGCATCATTTAACTTCCACAGGTCGACGCAAATGCGGACTTCGCCGGTCTATTTATCCTGAACCACCATAGGGCTTATCCACTCTAATTCTTTGACAGGATCGATGATCCCAACATCCACCATTCGGTCAATCTCAGCCTTCACACGGTCCTTGTATCGTGGGTTCAGTCGATACGGCCTCTATCGCATAGGTTTTGCATCTGGTTTCAATGGGATTTTCATCTCCCTTGGGTACCCTAATATCCCCTTCATTTCATAGAACCACGTTGGAAAAATATCCTGGAATTCATGCAACAGGTCCGTAATTTTGGCCATTGTTTCCTTGTCCCAATAGTCCCCAATATTGGAAAATTTTGGGTTCTCTTCCGACCCAATGTTGAATTTCTTGATCTTCAGCAGCTAACTCATCGAATCCATCGGTATGTCCGATGCTGCAACATCACGACTTCCTTCTGACTCCGGAATATTAACATTCCACAACTCATCATCATCTTCACATTCCCTATATAGATTGTAACATGTCATCATGGATTGCATCGAGCAATGCACATGTGGATCAACTGGGTATGCGATAGGGAGGACCCTCAGCACTACATCGCCAATGATGTGCAACACATTATGTACCTTTGGGTTGTCATCCTGGAAACTAAACATCTGCACAAAGAAAATGGAAAACTCCTCCCAAGTGGTTATAGTTCTATGCAATTCTTTTGCTACATACTAGGATCTCGGCATCTCATTTAGAGTATGAACAAAAGCATGGACCCACTCATCTTTAGGTCGCGATGCCCATAAGGCCCGACATTCCATCAAGTGACTGGCATAGTCATTCTGTCCATCGTATCTCCCAGCATGATAGACCTGTGAATTGTCAAAACACACCATCATCAATCTCTAACACTGTCCCCAATCATGGATCATCTGCTTGTGCATCGCCCACCATCGGGCCAGGGTAGCCTTTAGTGCTACATCTAAGGCCAATACCCTTTGTGGTTCAAACACTTTCTCTTCAAATTCTTGAAGGAATTCTGATAACTCTGGAAGCCCTTCATAAATTGGAAGCTTGACAGTCTCACCTGCTACGCAACAGAGAGACTATGTGATCAACCCGCATTTCATGAACGACACCTCATGCAGCCTATTTTGCTAATTTTCTAAAGCATCATCATAATCAAAGGATGCATAACTATCACCGTGCCATCCAAGTTCTCCATTGATGGTAGGGTGGATATAGTCTTCAGAGATATTATAGGCATGATCCCAAATTCTATCGGCTTCATCCCTCACAGGTTCAATATACCGGCGTCCTTCCTGAGGGTCCATGGGAGAAATGACCTTGACTTCCTGGTTCTCAAACTTCATAACCCATTTTTTGAAATTGATAACCATCATGCTGTCATTATACCACCCAATCCATCTTCAACCACTTCTATCACATCAATATCAGCATACGTTTTCATACCTTCAACATCGACGACCAGGTTCGATACGCGACCAATAGTCTGAACTTTTGCCTGATTTACTAGTCGCAACTACACTAACGACCATCCCAATGTCGGCTTCCCCATCAGCTGCCAAGTTTGCCTGGTCAGAACTTTTACATCTGATCCGAGATCCAGAATAACCGATTCAACCTTGTAATCTTCGATCTGGATGTTCATCCTCATTTCCTTTCCTGTCTTCCTCTTTTGCAAGGAGTTGATCACGGAATCCTTTAATATCTTATCCCAGTGGTACAGCAATTTCTCAATCTCGACAAGGGATTTGGGATCCCTTGCCAGCAACAAAGAAATCTCAAAGAACTGTTGTAAGATACCATGCTACCTGATGGTCCTGCCTCCATAGATGGATGAAAAGTAGACGGCATGTCGAGAATAGGTAACTTAACCGGATTTCTCCCAATTGCATTCTTGGCCTTGAAGAAGGTGTCTTTCTCCATTGCAATATCAAATGCTACCTTTTTCTTTCCAACTAACCGAACTTGAGGACGTGGTCCATCTTCTCCAGTTGTCGCACTGGCATGAGTGACAATCCCAACGCCGACATCCTTCATTCATGGTTCGGATTGAATTGTTGCAACCATCGATCCTTGATTCAGCGGTGAGTTCTGATTCAACGGCGGGTTCGTCGATTGATTCTAAGTCTGTGGTAGGATCTGATTCTGCATCGTTGGCTAGTTTTGCACTTGGAACGTTGGTTGGTTTTGAGTCTGTGTATTTTTCAATTGAGGAATGTTTCCAGCTTGCCATCTTGCAATCAGCTGAGGGAAACTTTCAACATTATGCTCGCTGGCCATACAGTATGTACACTACGCATGAGGACACTCCCTCTGGTAGTGCCCGAATACTCCACAAGTATAACAATGGATTGATTCATGACCTCCTCCTCCTCCTCGACTGAAGCCTCCTCCTCATTCCCTAAATCCTCTGCGAAATCCTCCTAAAACTCCTCCTTGTTGAAACTGAGGTTGGGCCAACTACTGTTGGGGGGGGGGGGGGGGGGGGCTTGGTTGCTACTGGACATAGTGTGTAGCTTGAACATATTATGGTTGAGGTTGAATGAGCAGTACCTGATTATACTGTGGTCATGGCGTAAACTATGGTTGCACTACAACCTATGTCTATGGTGCAAACTGTGGCTGTGACGTAAACTGCTACTGCGGCTGCGATAGGATAAATTGCATCTGGGGTGGTGGTGTATACTGCACCTGCATTGCTAGCTGTGCTTGCATTTCTCGAGGGTCCTCAACTTTTACAAAGTATGAATCATATGTCCTTTCCTAGAGCAAGTCATAATATCGACAGTTTTTATCGTCGTGTCCTACTGACCAACAAAATGTACAGTACAAACTCTCTGCCTTGGTAACCATCTTTTGCATGTAGTCGCAGTTCTCTTGTCTATGCCCATAGACCTGACATATGCGACACCATGGTGCACCAGCACAACTCAATGGGTTCGAGGCTCTTAAAAGCAAATAATTTCAGAACGTCGGACATGTATCCTTGGTGTGTCCTCCCGCATGACACCGGGTGCACCAAAGGTTGTCATGATATTCCTTATCCTTCTTAATATCTTGTAGTTGGAGCGTTAGATTGGCCAACTATGCTTGAATCTGGTTCACCCCGACCACAGTTTCTCCTACCGACGATGCTTCTAATTTCATAGCAATTTCCAGAGCCTCGCTTTGTGTCACAATCTTTTGCTGCATTAGCAGTTGTCTGATATGCGGGACAAGCGCGATGATGAACCACTCTTTGTGCTGAACATCGCTCATCCGAAAGCTGACTCAATCCATCAATGTCTTAAACCGTTGATCAAAGTCCCAAATTGTTTCTTTGGGGAACTGCTTGATTTCTTTCAACTCGGTAATGTACTGATCCTTAGACTTCAGCTTCTTGAATTCTTCATATAACCCCTCATGGATCTCATCCATTTTTTTCGCTGTACCTCCCTAAGGGACCAACATGAATTTCATGTACCATCCTAGTGCGCGACCCCTGAGGGTGGTTTCTAGCTGGATCTTCTTGACATTGTCATCCATAGTCTGTCGGGCGATCTAGATCAGCTCGCACAAGAACCAATATTGTTTTGGGTCATCGATGCCATTTCCATGAAATATTGGTAGCTTCATTTCGTCACTCGCCATTTTGGGCCTTCTTCCTCTGGATGGTACTCTACTGCTAGACTGCTGCTGACACATCGGGAAAGTCAATGTAGAATGCGTGTTTCTTCCTAGTGGTGGATTAGTGCACAAACACGTTATTGTTGGGGTTTGAGCCTACCGTTATTCTGGGTGTAGCCTAGGCTTGGTCATCATCATCATCACTCAAAGGTTGCTTTGTCCTGTGTGGTTGTTCTTCCCAGCATCACACTTCGATCGCAGCAGGACCTTCTCCTATCCTTTGCCTCTTCTCTCAAAACCTTGCTCCTCCTCTTGTAAAACCACTTGTTTCCTCGATGACTTTCAATATCTCACCAGAACTCATTCCCATCTACCCCCTACCTTTCCATGCGTCTCGCCCCTTTCGTCACGGTGTCCGTAGCCTCTGCACACCAGAGTTCCACTACTCTTGGTCCATCTTCAGAATACCTTTTTCATAGATAAGCTGTTTAATAGATAGCTGCAGTGACAACAAAAATCTACCTCGTGGCCCGTTGAAAAATTCCCTTTCTGATTTGCTAAATGATTTATTGGTATCAACTGCAAAATTGGTAATGTATCCCTCTAGAATACTGTCCAACCACACCTCAACAACCCATGATGCCTTATTGTTTGTTTCTTGTAATTCCTAGATCAGCTCCAGAGTCCAGGATGTCAGCTCTCCTCCTTGGAAGTTTGTTTTCTTAGAAGTGAACTTCACTAACCACTCATACAAGATGAGAGGAAACTCACAGAAGAACCATTCATGAGGATTGTCGTGAATATATCTGTCCAACCAATTACCTGTCGATAGCTTCGGATTTTGATTTTCTATTTCAATAAACTCTCACAGTTTTAGATCAAACCACCTCTCGATCTCTGGTCGAGTCGGATGCCAAAAATATCCTCCTTTCAATCGCAACTCGATCCCAGCAATGGAACCATTTGTTGGTGAAAACCCACCAACAAAGCCTCATCGACACGGGTTCTCACTCTGTTGACATCCAACCAGTGCAATCTCCCTCAGCACCAGCCCAGACAGGTTTTACCCTTCCCAGCAACATCCACGGAGCGGGCGAGGTCTCACCTGAGGCATTCAAGGGAGAGGTGTTGGAACCGAGTTTCCAATAGTAAGAAGGGAAGATATGGAATCCACAACTTCGATAGCATAACTATCAAACTACTCTAGGTCATTCGACAACACTAAGATAGTCCTCACAATTAATTTTCACAACCACAGATCTAACAAATTGCATTGTTCATTCATCGCAGAAGTATCATGCATAAAACAACTCTAACAAGCTTCACCATTATTCATCAGAATAGTAACACAATTGGGACATATTGCATCATAAGTTCATTGCACCAACATCAGTAGATCATAAACAGATTCAATACACTTCCCATTAACATCGTAGCAGAGAAAAATAGGAAAACAGAAGACAACATTAAGGCAACAACCGTCATGTCCTATTAGTTCTGAGCAACAGATCCAAAATAGACAATTCTTCTCCACAACAAGAGATTACATCCCAATATTCACCAATTGACACATACAAATCGCAGAGTGTTCAAAACAGAAAACCCATCAAGACCATAGAAAAATCGCAACAAACTGATCATTCCTAGATATTGACTCAGACTAGTATCGCACTGATCACGAATCTCTCTTGTCTCTATGTGTCGTATCTCCCTTCATCATGTTCTCCTATACAATTTTCAAAACTAGCTCTATATATAGGCTTGCGCCTTTACATCAAAGGTCCACTTCTAACTAATTTCTAACCACTAATTCCCTATGTCCACAAAACATGGTCAATTAATACATTAAATATTCAAAAATGGTTATTTTTCTGCCCATCACACTGATTTGGCCTTGTGCGGTGTCGCATGAGGTTGCGCAGCTGCCGCGACGTTGCGCAACTCAACTACCTAAAACTCATTTTGAACTATGGTTTGGAAGACCTGCTTCTATCAAACACTTTAAAGTCTTTGGAAGTAAGTGTTATATCAAAAATAATGATGAACATCTTGGGAAATATGATGATAGGAATGATGAAGGTATCCTCTTAGGATATGCTGCAAAAAGTAAAGGGTATACTTGTTATAATAAGAGGCTGCACAAATTGGTTGATCTTATTGACATCAAGAATGATGAAGGAATCCCTGTGAAAGACATTCAAATCAGCAGTGTTGAACCAAATACAGAAGATACAGTTGAATTTAAAGAAAAACAGGTCCAAGAATCAGAACAAGAAGATTCAGAGTCAGATGCTGAACATGCAAACACTCAGGCAAATTCAAGGCAGTAGACAAAAACAAAAGCACCTTCCAAAATAGTTCAGAAGAATCGTCCTGAAATTCAGATAATTGGAGGCAAGAATAAAGGAGTGCAAACAAGAAGAAAGTTGATCAAATATTCAGAACAATATTAGATTGCTTTCCTATATATGATGGAAGCTAAGAATTTTGAAGAGGTTAGTGAGGATGAATATTGGGTTAAAGCCATGAATGAAGAGCTTGATCGGATTGAGAGAAATAACACTTGGGAGTTGGTTCCTAGACATGTAGATAAAAATGGAATAGGATCCAAGTGGGTGTTTAAAAACAAGATGAAAGAACAAGGACAAATGGTAAGGAATAAAGCTTGACTAGTTTGCAAAGGGTATGCCCAAGTTGAGGGACAATACTTTGATGAAACTTTTACACCAGTAGCATGATTGAAATCCATCAGAATGTTTCTTAACTATGTTACTCATAATAACTTCAAAGTATATCAGATGGATATTAAGTCGGCCTTTCTCAATGGAGATATGGAAGAAGAAGTCTATATAGAGCAACCCGAAGGATTCCAGCTGACAGATAATTCTGACATTGTCTGCAAATTAAAGAAGGCTCTATATGGATTGAAACAAGCACCAAAATCTCAGTATCATAGACTAGACAAATATCTATAAGACAAAGGTTTCAAGAAAGGTAATGTTGACAATAACTTGTATATCAAATATGAAGGTGATAATCATATTAATAGTTTTGGTGTATGTTGATGGCATTATATTTAGATGCACTAATGATTCTTTTGTTCAGTGGTTTGCTAATGCCATGCAATCTGAGTTTGAGATGTCAATGATAGGATAACTGTCATACTTTCTTGGTATTCGCATGATACAAAGTCTCGAAGGCTTATTTCTCTCCCAAGAGAAGTATATGAAGGAGATGTTGAAGAAATTTCAAATGGAAAACTCACCACCCTATTAGTACACCTATGGTTGTTGGGTGTAAACTTAGCAAGGATGATCCCTCACCAGATGTTGATCAGAGAAAATATCGTTCAATGATAGGAAGTATCTTATACATCACAACATCTTGTCCTGTTATCATGCAAGCTGTGGGAATAGTAGGAATATTTCAGTCTGCTCCTAAGCAAAGTCATTTGGTGGCTTTGAAAAGGATATTCAAATATTTGAAGGGCACATTGACTTATGGTCTCTGGTATCACAAGAATCAAAATATTTAGTTAAATGCATATTCAGATGTCGATTGGGAAAATTGTTTGGATGAAATGAAGAGAATAAGTGGAGGTTCATTCTTCTTGGGTGATTCTTTAGTTGCATGGCTGAGTAAGAAGCAAGGCTCAATATCCTTATCCACTACATAAGTTGAGTACATTGTGGCTACCACCTACTGTACACAAATTCTCTAGATGATTTAGACACTGGTAGACCTGGAGGTAAAATTTGCCGACCCCATTCCTCTCCATTGTGATAATACCAATGCCATAATTAGTAAGTCCAAAAATCCACTCCTTCATTCCAAGACCAAGCACATACTGATTAAGTATCATTTCCTAAGGGAGTAGGATACAAACAGAGTAGTTCAATTGAATTTTATCCCCTCTTCAGAACATACTGTTGATATCTTCACTGAATATTTACCAAAGACATAGTTTGAGTACCTACGCCAGAAGCTAGGTATCATATCCTATTCCAAATAGTTTGTCTACTTTGATAGGGGGAGCTGTGCTATAGAGTCTTATTTGACATTGCTGTCAAAGGGGGAGAAGTTGTGTGTTACAGATGATAAAAAAATTGATGATTACTAGTACAACATGCATCCATAAGTTGAATATTTCCATCAATGCCAAAGGGGGATATTGTTGGAGGTTTTGTGGTCAGGGGGAGATTGTTGGAAGATTTACGGTCATATGGAAAATAGACCAGATTGTGATATGGTTGTCATTGATGGAAACATAGTTCCAAATATGATCCAAATGAACATAGGAATCCGAAGAATCCATGGTTGATGGCACAACATAGTTCCAAGCATGATCCAAATGAGTAGAGGACTTAGAAGAATCCATGGCTTGTGCAGAGATCTGACGGTCAGGTATGAAACCGCAAAAGAAATCTATGGTTAGGAGTAAATCTGAAAAGTTTGAAAGATATAATGAACGGATCCGAAGACATGAATGAATCCACACAAGAATATCAACGGTCCAAAGCAAATCCAAAATTATTTTGATGGACAGATTCGACGGTTAGGAGTGAACCCACACAAGAAATCAACGACATAGAATGCGTGTTACAGTATAGGAGAGGAAAGGCAGAAGTCAAAATTTCGAGAATAAGAAAAGTTAGATTGCTGATTGGTGAAGTAGAAAAGCGGAAAGCGGAATTCAAAAGTTCGAGAATAAGAAAATTTAGATTTCTGGTTTTCAAAGTTGGAAAGCGGAAATCGGAAGTCGAAAGTCAGAAAGCAGAAAGCGGGAGGACATGAAAGGACCAAGGCTAGAAGTTGGGTTTTCCAATCCCAAAGTCTAGAAGTCGGAAGTGCAGAATTTGGAAAGAGGAAAGCGGAAAGCAGGAGAACAGAAAAGGACTAAGCTTGGAAGTTGAGTTTTCCAATCCCGAAGTCCAGAAGCTAGAAGTGTGGAAGTCGGAAGTAAAAATGTTTGGAATTTGTTCAAACAAATGTTGAAAACCCGAGGCCCACATCCCACACCGGATCTCATATTGATGGTCGGGAAATGTTGCATAATAAATCAATAGTGCAGATTGATTATGCAGAAAAGGATGGGTGGAAGAAATTAGTTTGAGTTCAGATCAACGGTTAGTAGAGAGTCCGCACGAAATCAACGGTGCAGAATCATAAGTGCGGAAACTCTGATTTGTTGCAGAAAATGACAAGTACGGAAGAAGCCAAATGGCAGAAAAATGTGTTGCAGAAACTCATAATTGATCAACGATTGGACTCCTTATCAGTCTTAAGGAATCGAACAATTTTGATAAGCTATGGAAATGGAGTGTTAGGTATACGAATAGGTAAATGGTTTACATATTGACATTTATAAAAGGATGTGCATGATGAATGAAGTTGTGCTCTCTCTGTAGACATAGAAACAGTGCTTGGATTGTCGTCAAAGTGGATATTGCAGAATGGCAGAGGACTCTTATCTCTTTCAAGAATATCCAGAACAGAGATGATGAGGTAATCCAAGATGCATAAGCAATTCAGGAGCAGAACTGTACAAAGTTGGTTTGAATTGTTATATTTGTTTTTCTAAATATGGTACTTTACATGTTTTAGATCTAAGAAACAAGGATGGTAGGGTGGTTATAGGAAAACATGTTGTCTTTTCTGTACAAGTTAAAGCTATACAAGTTGAAGTTGGTTCTTTCATCAAGTACTAGCTGGAGAATAGGGAGGTAGGGTGGGTCTAGGGACACCAGTTTGTTTTCTTTGTATGAGTTGGAGCTTATACAAGTGGAAGTTTGTGCTTCCACCCAGTTGTAGCTGGAGAATGTTATTATAGTGGGTGCTAGAAAAACATGAGAGTTGGTGCTCTCTATAAGAAGGAACTTGTAAAACAGAGATTGCAGCCTCATTTGAGTAGGTGCTCAGATAAAGTGAATATTTGTCTTTTTCTATCATGTGTGTGTGATTGATAAGCTTCATCTCAGTTGTTATACTTGCTGCAATATCATAACTAAATTTGTAATCTGTGATATAATGGTTTAAATATTAAAACAAATTTAAGCATTAGAAATAACTGATTCACCCCCCCTCTCAGTTATTTGAGTAATTTCAATAATTGGTATTAGAGAGGGTTCCTTTTGTCTAAAGGTGTATCTAAAAGCTTAAACATGACTAGTTATGAAGGGACTTCATCACAAAAGGTTCCTCTGTTTGATGGAGCCAACTTTTCCTTTTGGAAGGTTAGAATGAGAACCTATATAATATCATTGGGAGTTGATGTGTGGGATGTAGTAGAGACTGGATCTGTAAATCCAATTATGCTAGCCTTCAGAGATGACAAGATGGAATTCAATTTTAATGCCAAGGAAATGGACTCTATCCTGAGTGTTCTTGCAGAGGTCGAATTTGTTAAAGTAATGCACCTTGAATCTACGAAAGAAATGTGGGATAATCTTGTAAATATTTATTAAGGAAATGAAAAGGTAAAGGATGCCAAGCTTCAGACATATAGACTAAAATTTGAACAGTTGAAGATGAATGAGGATGAGACAGTCAGTAAGTTTTTCTTAAGAATAGAAGAAACTGTAAATGCCATGAAGGGTCTTGGTGAAAAGTTTGATGAAGACTTCTTAGTTCAGAAAATTCTAAGATCTCTGCCTAAAAGATTCAATCCTAAAGTCTCAGCAATAGAAGAACTGAGTGATCTCAAAACTCTGCCTATGGACCAACTCCTAGGAATTTTGACAGCCTATGAAATGAGGATTGGTAAAGACAAATCCACGACTAAATAAGATTCTTTTAAAGCAAATAAGGACGTTGATTCTGAAATGGATGTAGTTGAGGAAAAAATTGTAAGGAGGATGAAGAAAGGTTCTGGCTAACACAAAGGTAAATTTCCCTTTTAAATGTTTTAAATGTGGTAAAATAGGTCATTTCTCCTCCAAATGTCCCCTCAAGCACAAGAGGTAGACCTCTGATGATGATTTCAATAAATACAGTAAAGAGGATAAACACAAAAAGAAAATCCTGTGTGTAAATGATGTTGACTCTTCAGAACAAACTGACAATGATTCATCTGAAGATGAAGTGAGCAACTTTATACTTATGGCCATAGATGATATTGGAAATGAATATATAGAAAGTGATATGAATGAGGAAGAAGCGATGGTGGACATGGAAGGGGAACTAATCAGTGTTATGGAGAAAATTGACAGGATTATATTAAAAAAAAGAAGACAAAAAATAGTTACTGGTGCAGTATGAAAAGAATGAAAAAAAACCAAGTGAAGACACTGCCCTGCTAAAATTGGGACTAGAAGAAGCAAAGAATATAGAAGAGATTCTTTGACAAAATTTAACAAAAGGGAAAAAAAGATGTGAAGATTTGGAAGAAGAAGTAGTGGCAGCTAGGAAACAGTTGAAGAATTTCCAAGCTCTGTACCACCAGAACCTGTCCAGTATCAAGGCTTCAAAGGAATCGAACAACATTCTCAGCAAGAAAAGGTCCCCATGGGTAAAAACAGGTATTGGCTACGAAGAAGGTTCATGCAGCAAGCAGTCAGAATACGAACCTACTATGCAACCAAAAGGAAATGAGGCAAGTACAAGAGTAAGAAATTTAGATCGGAATTATCAACCAAGGAATGTTCAGAAACATAGTCAACAAAATGAAATACCTCCAAGATTAAGGTACCAAATTTTTTGCTATGGTTACTGTTATTGTTGCTCTAATTTTGGTCACAAAGCTGCAAACTATGTATTTAGAAACATGCAATCAAGGAGCAATCAAGGGCTATAACATAAAACAAGAAATTCAGCAAGCAAACAAGAACTGCATACAACTTAGAGCATAACTCATGATAGAAATAACAATCCTTTTGATCTACTGTACAATGAGCCAGAGTGTTATGTTTGTCATAAATTTGGACACAAGGATTCAAATTGTCATCTGAAGGAATACAAAACAGACCCAATATTGATTTACTCTACTGGAATTAATAAAGTTTGGAAGAAGAAAGAAGATAACAAATGTGACTTAGTCCTTTCTGTTCAGAAGCAAAAAATACCTTGGTACATTGACAGTGGATGTTCCAAATATATGAGTTGTGATAAAAGTAAATTTGTGTCCCTAAGTGAAAATAAATAAGGAAATGTAACTTTTGGAAATGATGCTACGAGGAAGATCAAAGGAAAAAGAATGGTGAAGTTGAGTAATGGCAAAGGGAAAGCCCAAGATGTGTTGTTTGTGGATGGATTAAAACATAATCTTCTTAGTGTCAGTCAGTTTTGTGACAAAGGATGTGAACTTGTTTCCCACTTCTAAATATTTTAAGATAAAGTCTATACCCTCAGGACAATTGGTTGCAAAAGGTATACGAACTGAAAACAATGTTTATGTCTTGAAAGTAGAACAAGAATAATGTCATCTAAGCAAGATTGATGAAAGTTGGCTTTGGCATAGGAGACTTGGACATTTAAGATTTGATCATATAATCAAACTTGTGAACAATGGGGCAGTAAGAGATCTTCCAAAAATATTAAAGCCATATGATTTTGTTTGTAAACCTTGTCAAATGGGAAAAATAACTCGCACATAGTTCAAATCCAAGAACTTCACATCAATAGACAAACCACTTCAGTATGTACATATGGACCATCAAGAAAAGAAGGCACAAGAGGAGAGAGATATTTTATGTTGGTCATTAATGATTGTTCTAGACTTACATGGGTTTCTTTTTTGAAATAAAAATCAAAGGCACTTGAAAAGTTCAAAACTTTTAAGTCCCTGATTGAGAATCAAACAGGAAAAATACTAAAGGCAGTAAGATCTGATAGAGGAGGAGAGTTCTGTTCATGAGACTTTAAGGAGTTTTGTGATAAAAATGGAATTAAGAGAGAATACACTATTCTAGGGACCCCACAACAAAATGGAGTTGTTGAGAGATAGAATAGGTTAGTACAACAGATGGCAAGATCAATGATGAACGAAAAGAATATTCCTCAGACATGCTGGGTAGAGGAAATTCACACAGCTGTTCATATTCTTAATAAAGCTCACCTAAGGCCAAACAGTGATACAACTCCTTATGAACTATGGTTTGGAAGACCTACTTCTATCAAACACTTTAAAGTCTTTGGAAGTAAGTGTTATATAAAAAATAATGATGAACATCTTAGGAAATATGATGACAGGGCTGATGAAGGTATCCTCTTAGGATATGCTACAAAACGTAAAGGGTATACTTGTTATAATAAGAGGTTGCAGAAATTGGTTGATCGTATTGACATCAATATTGACGACGGAATCCCTATGAAAGCCATTCAAATAAGTAGTGTTGAACTAGATACATAAGATACATAAGACACAGTTGAAGTTAAAGAAAAACAGGTCCAAGAATTAGAACAAGAAGATTCAGGGTCAGATGATGAACATGCAAACACGCAGGTAGATTCAAGGAAGCAGCCATAAACAAAGCACCTTCCAAAATAGTTCAGAAGAATCATCCTGAAAGTAAGATAATTGGAGACAATAATAAAGGAGTGAAGACAAGAAGAAAGTTGATCAAAGCTTCAGAACAATATTAGATTGCTTTCCTATCTATGATGGAACCTAAGAATTTTGAAGAGGCTAGTGAGGATGAAGATTAGGTTAAAGCCATGAATGAAGAGCTTGATCATATTGAGAGAAATAACACTTGGGATTTGGTTCCTAGACTTGTAGATAAAAATGTAATAGACTCCAAGTGGGTGTTTAAAAACAAGATGAACGAACAAGGACAAATTGTAAGGAATAAAGCTCGACTAGTTTGCAAATGGTATGCCCAAGTTGAGGGACAAGAATTTGATGAAAATTTTGCACCAATAGCACGATTGAAAGCCATTAGAATTTTTCTTTCCTATGCCACTCATAAGAACTTCATAGTATATTAGATGGATGTTAATTCAACCTTTCTCAATGGACAGCTGGAAGACGAAGTCTATATAGAGAAACCTGAAGGATCCCAGTTGATAGATAATTCTGACATTGTATGGCAATTAAAGAAGGCTTTATATGGATTGAAACAAGCACCCAGAGCTTGGTATCATAGACTGGACAAATATCTACAAGACAAATATTTCAAGAAAGGTACTGTTGACAATAACTTGTATATCAAATCTAAAGGGGATAATCTATTAATAGTTTTGGTGTACGTGGATGACATTATATTTGGATGCACTAATGATTATTCTATGTAGTGATTTTCTAATGACATGCAATCTAAGTTTGAGATGTCAATGATAACAGAACTGTCACACTTTCTTGGTCTTTGCATTATCTAGAGTCCCGAAGGATTATTTCTCTCCCAAGAGAAGTATTTGAAGGAGATGTTGAATAAATCAAATGTAAGACTCATCACCTATTAGTACACCTATGGTTGTTGGGTGTAAACTTAGCAAGGATGATCCCTCACCAGATGTTGATCAGAGAACATATCGGTCAATTATAGGAAGTCTCTTATACATCACAACATCTCGTCCTGATATCATGCAAGCTGTGGGAATGGTAGGAATATTTCAGTCTCCTCCTAAGCAAATTCATTTGGTGGCTGTGAAAAGGATATTCAAATATTTGAAGGGCACAATGAATTATGGTATCTGGTATCCCAAGAATCAAAATATTCAGTTAACTGCATATTCAGATGTTGATTGGGAAAACTGTTTGGATGAAAGGAAGAGCACAAGTGGAGGTGCATTCTTCTTGGGTGATTCTTTAGTTGCATGGCTAAGAAGAAAGGATCGATATCCTTATCCACTACAGAAGATGAGTACATTGCTGCTACCACTTGCTGTATAGACTTGGAGGTAAAATATGTTGACCCCATTCCTCTCCATTGTGATAATACCAATGCCATTAGTATGTCCAAAAATCCAGTCGTTCATTCCAAGACCAAGCACATACCGATTAAGTATCACTTCTTAAGGGAGCAGGTTACAAACATAGTAGTTCAATTGAATTTTATCCCCTCTTTAGAAAAGACTACTGATATCTTCACTAAACCTTTACCAAAGACATAGTTTGAGTACCTACGCCAGAAGCTGGGTATCATATCCTATTCCAAATAATTTGTCTCTTTTGATAGGGGGAGATAGATTCTTCTTTGACATTGATGTCAAAGGGGGAGAATTTGTGTGTTACAAATGATAAACAGATTGATTATTACTAGTACAAAATGAATCCAGAAGTTGAAGATTTCCATCAATGCCAAAGGGGGATATTGTTGGAGGTTTTGCGGTCAGGGGGAGATTGTTGGAATATTTATGATCATATGGAAAACAAATCAGAGTGTGATATGTTTTTGATTGAAGGAAACATAGTTCTAAGAATGATACAGATGAACAAAGGACTCAGAAGAATCCATGGATTATGGCACAACATAGTGCTAAGCATGATCTAGATGAGCAGAGGACTCAGAAGAATTTGTGGCTTGTGCAGAGATCCGATGGTCAGGTATGAAACCAAAAAAGAAATTTATGGTAGGAGTAAATCCGAAAAGTTTGAAAGATCAGATGAATATATCCGATAGACAGGAATGAATCCATGAAAGAAGATCAACAGTCCGAAGCAAATATGAAATTATTGTGATGGACAGATCCGACGGTCAGGAGTGAACCCACACAAGAAATCGACGACATTGAATGAGTGTTGAAGTATGGGAGAGGAAAGGAAGAATTCAAAATTTTGAGAATAAGAAAAGTTATATTTCCGATTTCTGAAGTCGGAAAGCGGAAGTCAAAAGTTTGAGAATAAGAAAAGTTAGATTTCCAATTTTTGAAGTTGGAAAGCAGAAAGCAGAAGTCGAAAGTCGGAAAGAGGAAAACAGAATGTGGAAGAATAAGAAAGGACTAAGGCTAGAAGTTGGGTTTTCCGATCCCGAAGTCTGGAAGTCGAAAGTGCGGAATTTGGAAAGCGGTAAGTGAAAAGCGAGAGAACAAGAAAGGACTATTGTTGGAAGTTGAGTTTCTGATCCCGAAGTTCGAAAGCCGAAAGTTGAGAAGTCTAGAAGTCTGGAAGTTTTTCAAATAAATGTTAAAAACCTGAGGTGTGCATCCCGCACCGGATCTTAGATCGACGGTTGAGAAATGTTGCATAATAAATCGATGGTTCAGATTGATTATGAAAAAAGGATGGGAGAAAGCAGTTATTTTTAGTTCATATCAATGGTTAGTAGAGAGGCCACACAAAATCAACGGTGCGGAATCAAAAGTGTGGAAACTATGATTTGTTGCAAAAAATGACATGCGTGGAAGAAGCCAAATGGCAGAAAAATGCGTTACAGAAACTTATAATTGCTCAATGATTGGAATCCTTATCACTCTTAAGGAATCGAATAGTTTTGATCAGCTATGGAAATCTACCGTCAGGTATACGAACAGGTAAAGGGTTTACATATTGATATTTGTAAAAGGACGTGCATGATGAATGTAGTTGTGCGCTCTCTGTAGATATAGAACTGGTGCTTGGATCATCGTCGAAGTGGAGATTGCAGAATGACAGAGGACTTTGAGCTCTTTCAAGAAAATCCAGAATAGAGATGATGAGGGGAACCAATATGCATATGCAATTCAGGAGCAGATCTGTACAGAGTTAGTTTGAATTGTTATATCTGTTTTTCTAAATATTGTACTTTACATGTTTTAGATCTAAGAAACAAGGGTGGTAGGGTGGTTCTAGGAAAACATGTTGTCTTTTTTGTACAAATTGAATCCTGTACAATTGGAAGTTGGTTCTTTCATCCAGTAGTAGCTGGAGAATAGGGTGGTAGGGTGGTGCTAGGGAAAACAGTTTGCTTTATTTGTACGAGTTGGAGCTTGTACAAGTGGAAGTTGGTGCTTCCACCCAGTTGTAGCGGGAGAATGCTATTATAGTGGGTGCTAGAAAAACATGAGTGTTGGTTCTCTCTACAAGAAGAAACTTGTAAAATAGAGGTTGCAACCTCATTTGAGTAGGTGCTCAAATAAAGTGAATATTTGTCTATTTCTATCATGTGTGTGTGATTGATAAGATTCATCTCAGCTATTATACTTGCTGCAATATCATAACTAAATATGTAATCTGTGATAATGGTTTAAACCTTAAAAAAAAATTAAGCTTTAGAAATAACTGATTCACCCCCCCTCTCAGTTATTTGAGTAATTTCAACATCTTTCAGACAAAAAGATTTTCCATTGATGATACTCTTTCTTCAACATTCTCTTGAGATGATGGAATTGACCTAGTTCATGTTATTTTAATCACTTGATTGTTTAAGGTAAATGAGAAGGATTATTATGTTGACAAGTTGATGGCGACCTTACATAATTTGATTACTATCCGTGAGTTTTTTATTTTAGGATCGACTTGATCTTGGATGGAGGTGTCACTATCTTTGAAGGTCAATACTAGAGAGTTCATGATGTGGTGTCCATTGGTATTGTCTTGTGATGTTGAATCTAGAGGATGTTGAAAGTTGTAAGGTAACTTATGCTCCATGGAGATATTTATCCATATTCATAGGTGGTCATTATTGAATGGAGGATTGAGACGTTGTGATAGCATGATTGATAGTTTTTTTTATTATGATAGTGGTAGAATTTCATACCACAACCAATATTGATTTGCAGATAACATACTTAGAGGAGTTGTAGAGGGAGTCGATATCTGTCGATGTAACACTTTCTTAATAAAGAGATAATATTATCTTTTTGAGTTACTTTATAAGTGCTTACACCATGTTTGGGGGTGCTCCATGAGAATCGGGGTACATGGTGTATGAATAGCTCATGGATGATCCAAGATGCATTTTAGCATGAAAGGTGATATGTGATGGATATGCATAGTTGAGATAGCCTTCTAAGTGGATGATTAACCTTAGGATGGTGTTGGTTTGGATTTTTTTCCTTAAGCGTTGGATATTGTTGGTCACTCTAAATCCTAGTTAGTTACAACTAACATGCATAATGCTCAATATAAATTGTCAACCCAGGGAAGTATTTTTATTTAAAAGATAATTCACATTGTATGTGCATAAACACTAAGTAGTTGATTAATTGAATAAACGATTAGCTACACTACCTATCTGCTCAGTCAAACTCCTCTCATGATTAAGCTGATCTAAAGTACCTACTTAATAATTTCAGAATTGCAATTACCTTCCTACAACTTCAATCCAGAAACTAATGATTCTAGAAATAAATAACTAGACTACTTTTTCAAGAAGTTAAATCCTAACATTACTAGACTATATGCATATCCATCATCACTACTTTAATTCTACTAACCTAGGAATCAGAAATAACAGGAATTGAACCAAACAATTCTAAGCTATAATCTGACTCTTAAGAAAGACAAGTAATTAAAAGGAACTAGAGACGAGCTTGACTATTACAGCTAACACACACTTGCATAATGGAAACTAACCTACATAGTCAACTGTCACACCACACTGCTGTAGCTTAAGATAAATTCAACTATTGATTATCAAAGAAAGTACAATGATTAACCATTGCTATTGCAGCTATTGTAAATAATGCATCTACTATAAATTCCACACCACATAACAGAATAATAAAAACATCTAATTAAATCACTGATCTCTGTGGGAAGGAAACCCCATCCTTCGAACAGAGAGGCTGAAACTAAAATGGATTAAAACACAGAAGTATGAAGAATCCTACTTCTTATATTAGAATGGTAAAATGAAAGCACAGTTTTCTGTCACATATTACACAGTATAATCCAATACCCACCAACCCTTGGCTCAGAATGTTTCCCAATATTTATACATGATCAATCATAACCTTCGCCCACTGATATCGGGAAGCCATGAAGATCTACAATCTTCAGGCTTCCCTATTACAACGAGCTGTACAACTGTGAGTGGAATTGAATGGGAGCAAAGAATATAGGGAATCCTGTTGCGTGAGCCATTAATGAATAAATAGAACCAATTTAAAGAATTCTTTGTTTGTTGCAGCTAAACCTTAAGCAACGGCACACTGTCATAGTTGAGTCTATTGCAGTTAAGCTTGTCGCATCTATACGTGGAGTGACGAGCTCTGTTTACGTCTAGCATGTGGGGCTACGACTGGAAATGAAAGTTCATCTTCTCTTCAAACCACTCGGGCTGCTACACATGCACTTCTCAAAACTTGAGCTATCATTATGAAATCACAATGTATTAGCATAATTCAAGAGGCGGAGTTATGAACACAACAATCATAGGCATTAATAAGATAAAACAATAATAAATCATACCTATAAATATTCAAGGCTTAATGTGAGGAAATAAAATTTGTATGGTGCATAGAATGGAGTAGGACAAGGCAAAAAGGGTAAATAGGTGTGGTAAAAAAGGGACATTTCAGGACCCAACATCTTCCCCCAACTATTCTATTACATGTCCTCATGCAACAACCTCCACTACTCTGAATCTGATTCTGGAACTGTACCTTGCTCATGGAGAGAGGAAAAATTGTAGGAGAGTTTAGGTGGTTCCATCCCATCTAGATATCCGTTATGGGAAACCCAATATTTCCAACACTGCTTATCCTCTGCCTTTGTCAATGAAAATTCATCCTTATACAGCCTTGTTGGCCACCAAATAAGTGGAAACTTGAATTTAAGTCCCAACCAGTTAACTCCACACTTCTTCATATAGTCAACATATCCCTCGACCCTAGGGAGCACCTGTTTAAAGTTTTTAAAACAATAAGGGTCCCTTTTCTTCAATGATGAAGGAGAATCCTGCCATCTATGCTTACTGCCTTCCAAAGCCAAATAATGCTGTCTGGAAATCTGGCTAATACAAGTGGAGATGACCTGTTCTTGAAGTTCAAATAGTTGTTAAGTCTTGATGGGAGATGTAATCCTCTGTTCCTGAAGAGTAAGAAGAAGGCGGGGAGATTGAGGTTCACTCCAAATCCATAGATTAGAGTTAGTCTCATTCTAAGAAATTGTCTGGAAGGAACTCTCCCACTGAACATGATTGCTGACAAAAGAAGAAAAAGCCCTCAGCTGGATATCTCCTAAGTAAGGAGTAGGGTTCGAATGGTAGTCCAAGGGACAAGCCATTTCATGCAAATAAAGTTCACACAGTAGGTTCTGCTCAGTGAAGCTACTCTCCATAAAGGTTTCCAGAAATTGGGCAAAGGATGCCACTTCATAAGGTCTCCCTTCCTTTAATGCCTTCAATTTAAAGCCCCTCCTAGTGTCCTGGTGTCCATCCTTCATTGAGGATTCATGGAGGAGCCATTTACTTGGAGAGTTCCCTTCAAGTGATGTAGATTGTTTTCTATCATGGAGGATGGATTCAATCCTTATTTAGCGTGTTGCAACTTGGTTTCCTATTTAGAGGATTAGAGATTGCTTGGGAATGTCTAGGGTTTTGACAACGTTCTTAAAGGGTATAGTTGACCCAGTGGAGTACTTTTCTTTGAAGGATAGATGGAGTATGTGGAGGCTTGTAATGTAGCAAGGTGGAGTTATCTTTCATATATACATCATCTTGGAGTCATTATTGTGCACAATATCATCGTTGGAACATGAAACTCCTACTCTTGAGTATATGTTTCACTTGTGTGTCCTATAAGGGATTATGCAAATTTCTTGTAAGGGATTAGGCCCACATAGTATTGTTGAGATCCATCACCTCTCATATAAATAGAGGAAGGAGAGATATATTTTATACATCATCATATTATCATCTCCACTCTTTTATTGGTACTTGGATTCTTGGAAAAAGTCACTAGGGTTCCTCATGAACTCTAGGAGTTATGAAGTGTAGAGGGGATTTCTTCATGTGGAACTTTCTTGTGACAAGAATTTCCTCTCGAGGAGGAGAATTTAGAGATCATCTTGGGCCTTATCCTTCTTTCTCTCTCTTGGATATTCACTTATACTTATTATATTTCTTTCTCTTGAGGTGCTATGGATTCTTAGTCTTCTTGGAGTTTCCCAGAGCATATCAGAGTTATAGGGTTAGGGTTTTACACTTGGAGGTTGGAGATTAGGGTTTTATGGTAAAAACTTAGGGTGTATTGGTGAATAATATAATAGGAGGACACCTTTCCTTGGAGATAGTGTTAGAGATATTTTTGCACTTGCATATTCTTTGTTGAGCTAGGGTTTGATGTTTTACCCTAGCTAGGGATTTTGGATTGTTGGATTTTTGTACTATCCTTAAGAGAAGGTCATGGTATGTACTAGTACTTCAAATTAACCTTTTTTTCCAAGAAAAAGATTCATATTTTTATTATCCAAAAATGAGAACAAAGTTACAATCCTAATGTGCTCAAGTGCTGTCCCAAAATTACTGATGTGCTCAACAACCTAATGTGCTCAACAACCTCTTACTAATTGTATTCACTATCCAAAAAATTACCTTTTATTTTTATGATATTCAACCTAACTATGACTATTGTCACGCAATTAAAGGTATCCAAATTTTAAAGGAAATACCCATTTTAGTTACAATCTTCCAAAAATATAAAGAGAAAAAAAGTCAAAATAGGTGCATAGTTTCCCTTCGCTTAGATGTTATCCCATCTCTTGTAGTAATAAAAGAAATTTTCTGCACAAGCATGCATACTATTTCCTTTCATAGTTGATTGGATTCATTGTTTAATTTACAAATAAATGTGAACTATCCTAAAATTGTTGAAAGACCAAGCAATCTCTTTAAGGTGAGAGCCAACATATTGCAGATAAATATTGTGCAGTGTCTAAGATCCTTGCATTCAATTAACCGCCAAGGTCAAGTCACCAAAAACTTGAAGCTCGTGGATGCTAGACTCCACAACTAGTTTGAGAAGTGTTTTGAAGGCTAAGAATCCTACAAGATTATTTGACCCTTTGCCCCTACATGCTTTGAAGGAAATATGACGCATAACATTACAATACACGATTTCTCCTATCCCACACACCTGATTAATACATAATTGAATGATAAATCCTTGCCACATGTCCTTCAATTTATCCAATTCTTGACATCCCTCTAGACCTATGAGATGAAAGAGCACCTGCAAAATTAAATTTTTGACATTCTTGGAAAAAGTAAATGATGGACATCCTCAAAATCCCCTCCATGCAAATAAAAATATCCAAGGCCTTGGAATTGGAACTTCAGAAAATAATCCCACGTTCCAACTTTATTACTCAAGACTAACCACATGAAAACTAAGCAATTCAATGTGGCCTTCACCTTCCAAATTTGATCCCACCACCAACCCCCTCCATCAATTTTATTAGTCTTCAAGCATCGATACACCAATTTTTATGTATATTGCTCCCATTCTTATTGCCTACCCACCTTAAGCTGTCTGGCTAATTCCTCACCTTAATATGTGCATTTTGTAACGCTGAGATATATTAAGTGCAAGAAGCATCCCACTCATGATCTAGATGCATAAAATGAGCAGACCTCCAGCAATGGGACCATAAGTTAGTAACTAAGGGATTTGATATTTGTGAGAGTATACAAGACCCTCTTTCTTTAAGATGTGAGACCAACTCTGGAGAAAGCAATACATCTATACAACACACCACTATTGAGTCTTCATCTATGTGAATTGAGGATCAATCACCAATCTTCCACACCATTAAAGATTCAATTATTGGATATGGATTGTAGATTTCCTTCCAATGCAAAGAACCACACTTATAAGTTCTGCCAACATTACAGATCCAACAAAGGAGGGAATCTAGAGCCATATACTTATTGATTAATATCTTCTTGCACATGCTATCCTTTGAAATCATATTCCAAATCAACCATGTTTCCAACACCTTCCCAAATTCATGTACATCCTTTAATCCCCAACCTCCATCACCCTTAGGATTCACATTCGACCTCCAACTAGACCAATGCAATCCTTTTGATTCCTTACCTCTCCACAAAAAGATGAAACATAATAAACTAATCTTCTTTAGAACCCCCTTCGGGATACGGGAAAGTGTGAGCCAATATATTGGAATAGCTTCTAGAACTGACTTAACTAAAGTAATTCTCCCACCTCTCGTTAGAGCCATCTATGCCACCAAAATTTAATTCTATATTCCACTCGACCAATGAGCCATCTCCTATCATGTTTATCGTACACATTAGTATTGAGAGTGTATCCCATGTATTTCAGACCCCCACTCAAATCCAAAACATTGTACTAAAATAGATCGTGTAATACTTGTTGGAATCCTTTTGCTACCAAATTATAATAGCATGCTGACTTATCTAAACTTATCACCATCATTGGGGTCTTGAGAAATAAGGAAATAATATTTGATATAGTTCAACCTTTAGAAGTGGAACCATTGGAAAATAGAAGTGCATCATCCACAAATAGCTATTAACTCTCACTCCATCCCCAAATTTAACACCCTATATCCACCTGAGGACCCTCATAGTCATGAGGGACCTATTAAGTCCTTCTATAAACAACATGAAAAGATAAGGTGAGAGTGGGAATCCTTGACAGAGACCTCTCATCAGAATGAAGAAAGCAAAGGTCGAACCATTAACAAGTATTGGAAAAGACACAGAGGTAATGCATCTTATAATCCAGTTTACCAAATGAACAAAGAAACCCACATGAATCAAGGGTAATCTAAGAATAAATCCAATTGGTTCAATCATAAGCTTTAGAAAGGTCAATATTTGTGACCAAAGAAGACATTTTCTTGACTTTGATTGTGTGAAGACATTCTTGAGCGGCCCCAATCACTTCATGAATATGATTACCTTCAAAAAACCAAATTATTTAGTCAATGCAACCAAAGAGAGTAGAGGCTTGAGTCGAACCTCTAAGATTGTTGCTAATATATTATAAATACAGTTGCATAAATAGTTCATACAACAATATATGAAATTAGTTTGCTTATTCACCTTGGTAATTAGTGCCAAAAAGGAAGAATTGAAAATGGGAAACACCTTCCCATCATCCTAACCTCTTGTACAACTTACATAAAATCTTCCCTCGTTAGATCAAAGAACCCAAAGTAGAATTTTGTCTTCCACCTGTTAGGACTAGGACTTTCATCCTTTTGAAATTTGGTCAAAACCCCCTACACTTCTTCTAAAGTAACTAGAGCAAAGAGTTCCAAGTTTTCCTCTTTTGTTACCCATCCAAGAAAAACATATTGATGTTTTATGTAGGTTTAGAAGATATTCTTATTGTATTTTATCAATTAAAAACCCTAGAAGAATAATGCTAAAACATACTCTCAAGAAATCAAGTGAAATAGACAAGTCGAACCCACAACAATCACTGGGTAAAACTGCCCCAACACTGGGTAAAATTGCCCCAATTGGCCCTATAGTGAAAAGTCAGCTAGAAAAGAGTATAAATAAAGGGGGTTCTCTCTTCATTTGGACATAGAAGCAAGTTCGCTAAAGCCAGTGAGACAAGTGCACAATAGAGAGAGAGAGTAGTTGAAGGAAGAATTATTTTTGGGTTATCTTATCTTATCTTTGTATTTTGGGGTATCTTCTATGGGAGATATTTAGCTCTTAACTATATTGACATTGTACTTTATTGACAAATCTATGCTGAAGAATTTTTACTGGGTTTTCTTCCCTAAGAGGTTTTCCCACGATAAATATTTGTGTTATTTGTATATGCCGTGAAGTCTTTCTTTTAGTGATCCTTATGCATGCAATTATTTTCATATGAAGTAAATTGAATTAAAGATTAACTAACGTAACTGATTTAAGTAGAAATTTCAACATGGTATCACAGACATGTTGAAAGAAGCCATTGCAACAACTGCAACTACCAAAAGTTGGAAACTAGGGCTTTCAGTTTTAAACCATTACAACCACATATCAAGGTCGATCTTAGCATCATTGAAATTTCCCTAGGAGGGTGCATCTTCCCATGGAGGCAAAATTCAAATCAAATAATTTTCATTTTTGACCTAGTTACTACTGGATCGGGATAATTAGAGATTCTAGTTTTTTCCTGTTCTGTCTAGATATTTGGAAGAAAATAATATTTTCTCAACTTGCCTTGGGAGGGTGCATCTTCTCCTTCGATAATATTTTCCAAATTCAAAAGTTTAAAAATTAGGGTTTTCTCATAAAACCCTAGGTTGGACATTAAGCATATTTTCATGTTGACATTGGAGTTTATTTTGGCTTGTGGACATCACCATGGCATAACACATTGACTGGTAAGTCCAAATTTCATTTCTAAATATTATCATTCCTGTCATATTTTTAAGCTTGAAGATAATAACGAACAACACCAAAGTTGATGAGAAGCTTGAAGGGGCTGACAAATTTTGAGCATGGAATTATAGAGTGCTTCTCATGCTAGAAGAGAATGATTTGGAAAAATATGTTGAAGAAGAGGTTGCAGATCTATAGGGATATGAGGCTAAAACAAAGCAGAAGAAGAATATGGTTGGGGCAAAAAGAATCATTGTAGATTCTATCAAGTAGCACTTGATCCCTCTTGTCTCATCATTGAATACTCCAAAGTAGATGTTTGATGTGTTGTTCAGATTGCTTGAAGGAAAGAATATCAACTAGAATATGACATTGAGGACACAATTCAAGAATGTGAAAATACAAAATTCAGAAATCATTCAATCCTACTTCACAAGGGCATCTCAAATTAAAGAACAAATTGAAGACATTGGTGACACAATTGAGGAAGCTGAAATAGTGATGACTACATTGAATGGTATCCCAAGGTCATGGGATTCATTTATTCAAGGAATTCGAAAAGGAAGCTAACAAAGTTCAACAGACTATGGGAGAGTGCATACAAGAAGAAGCTAGATTGGTAGTACGAGAAGAAAAGTTGGGTGATGAGGAAAATACAACACTTAGAACACATGCAAGAAAATGGAAAAGCAATAAAGAAACCCATTCTCACAAGAAGTTTCAGAAGGCTCAAAGGACTCAAAAATATTACTCAAATTACACATGCTACAACTACAAGAAAATGGGACACATTACATGAGACTATCCTCAAGTAAAAGATGATACCAGTAAAGAGAAGAATAGAATACATCATGTTCATATCTTAGAAGATGATGAACATGTTCAGAATAAAGCAAGAGAACAAGATTCAAGTGAAGAATATGTGTTGATATCAACTCTTACAGGGACAATCACTCATGGAAGTGATGAATGACTTATTATTAGTGGTGCTTCTAAGTACACGATCAATTACAATAATTCTCTCTCAAATTTGATTCAAAAGAATTCACCTCATAAGGTGAAGCTCAATGATGATTATTAGTATCCTATAAAAGGGGTAGGAGAAGCTTCATAGAAGTTGGATTCCAGAAATCCTATGAAGATGAAAGATGTGTTGTATGTACCTGGTTTGAAAAAAAAAATCCTCTCCATCTCATCATTAGAGAAACATGGATATAGAGTTTCATTTGTTGATGTACAAGTTCTTATGTTTCCAAAGGGAAAGACTATTGATGATGCTGGTGTGATTGGTGTTCAAGAGGGAGGCTTGTACAAGATAAAGGGACACTCAGATTGAACATTGGTACACAACACTATGAAATCAAGTGAGCTATGGCATAGAATACTTTCTTATGTACACTACAAAGCATTGCCGATCATGAGCAATATGGTGACAAGTCTACCAGAGATTCAGGAGAACCATGATGGTATATGCCAAGGATGTGCACAAGGAAAGAATGTGAAGATTCCATTTCCAAGTAACACCAATAAAGAAAAAGGAATCTTGGACATAGTATATTTAGACGTGGGTGGACTGATGTCATTAACATCACTTAGAGGGTATGTATATTATGTTTTATTTATTGATGACTACTCACATAAAACTCGTATTTATTTCTTGAAAGAAAAAAGTGAAGTGTTCAGCAAGTCCAAATAATTCAAGGCTCTTGTAGAGAATCTCCCTGAAAAGAATATAAAGACATAAATATCAAATAACAAAGGAGAGTTCAAATTAGACGACTTCAAGACATTCTGCATAGAAGCTGGGATTAAGAGGGAGCTCACTACTCCCTATAATTCTCACTAGATTGGTGTGGAAAAAAGAAATAATCAGGTGATAATGGAAGCAGTGAAGGCTATGATCCACAATCAATATTTACCATTACACCTATGGGAAGTGGAAACCAAAACCATTGTATATGTGTAGAATAGAACTCCTCACCATGTACTTAGGAACAAGATTCCATATGACAGTGTTTACAAGAGAGAAGCCATATGTTAGCCACCTAAGGATATTTGGTTTTCCGGTAATATGTACATGTTCCCAAGTATAAGATAATGAATTTGGATCCTTCAGGAAAGAAGGGTATGTTTTTGGATACAGTGAGTCATTGAATGCATATAGAGTCTACATTCCCGATTACAAGAAGATTGAGACTAGCAGAGATGTCACTTCGATGATGATACAACATTTAGCATATCAAGGTAGACTCATATAGATGAGGTCCATGATGAGGATATTGAAGCTCCCAAAGTTGCAGAGACAGATGTAGATAATGATGTGGTTCTAGAAGAGCATGTTCTGGAGGATCATGATATGGAAGAACCACAGAGACCTATAGATCCACCTTGAGAAATGATTACACATAAGAGAAGTCCAACTTGGCCTTGAGAAATGATTTAGGATGCATAGAGGTATGGTGCTCTAAAGGGATCCTTCAGAGAGAGAGAAATAAACCTAGACCATATTCTAGCTACGTGGCATTGTTATGTGACATCATTGATGTAGAGAATTAAAATTATAATCAACTAACAAGAAAGTATAGAAGGATGCCATGGTATAGGAATGCCAGTACATTATGAAGAATGATGTTTGGGATGTGGTTCTGAGACCAAAAGGGAATTCAATGGTGACTTCCAAATGGATCTACAAGATGAAGCCTTCAATAGATGGAAGTGTCAAAAAATAAAAGGAAAGGTTCATGGCTCATGGTTTCTGCTAGAAAGGAATAGATTATGAGGAGACATTTGTCCTGTAGAAAAATACACTTCGATTAGAGCTATACTTGCGATAGTTGCTGTGATGAAATGGAAGGTACATCAGATGGATGTAAAAACAATTTTCTTGAATGTTGTAGTGAAAGAGAAAGTGTACATGGAACAACCACAAGGATTAAAGATACATGACAGGCAGTCACATGTGTGAATTGAATCATACACCTAGGACATGGTATGGTAGAATTGACAATTTTATGATGAGCTTGGGATTTTCCGAGAGTAAAGAAGATTCCAACCTTTACTACAAGTTTGTGTATGGTGTACTGATGATATTTCTATTATATGTGGATGACATGTTTCTAACAAGGGACAAGAAGCTCATTGCTAAGTGTAAGAGGGAGCTCGCTGTAGAGTTCGAGGTGAAAGACCTGGGTATGATGCATTATTTTTTAGTTCAAGAGTTGTGGTAGAAACCAGATGAGATTTTCCTTAATCAAGGAAAATATGTTGTAGATATCCTGAAGAGATTTGATGTTGGATTGTAAACCCATGCCTACACTAATGGTGATGAATTTGAAGTTATTGAGTGATACTTCTTCAGAGACAATGGATGCCACCATGTATAGAAACATCATTGGTTCGTTGATGTATTTAACGAACATGAGGCCAAATATATTCTTTATGGTTCACTTGATTGCAACAAAACATGTGACGAGGTACCTGGAATGTACATTGGAATATGGAATAAAATATGTTTCATATTGTGAGATAAGACTCAAAGGATATACTGATTCAGATTGGGCCAATAGTGTCATAAATAAGAAGAGTACATCAGGATTGTTGCTTCAGTCTGGGGTCATCTTTGATCTCGTGGCTCAACACGAAGAAGACTAGTGTGGCACTTGATACAATCGAGGTAGAGTATATAACAACATGTTCATTTAGTAGAAAAGTTGTGTGGCTTTAGAAGTTGCTTGCAGGGTTGTTTGATCTCAAGTTGGAGGTGACTTGTATCTTTTGTGACAACCAGATTTGCATAAAGTAGTCCGAGAACCCATTATTCGTGACAATTCCAAGCATATCAAGATCAAGTACCATTATATTTGAGATATGGTGTAGAAGGGAACTGTGGAGCTCTATTATATTTTGATAGACGAGAAAATAACAAATCTGTTGACCAATCCTATGTTAAGGGTAAAGTTTGAGTACTTCAAGGACAAGCTTGGTGTAGTGTAGAATGCCTTTCTTACCTGAAAGGGGGTGTTGAGTTACATATGTGATTCCAGTAGCAGCAACACACTAAGTGTGGAAACAATAGGTAGTCATTCACATGCACATTACCGACTTAGGAACAAGTCAGTATGACCTCTCATAGGGTCAAGATTACCATCCTTCGGGGATAAAAGACCAGGTCATGTGGACTGGTGATTCCTAGCTTCCGGGTTGGAGGGTTCCTAGCATTGTGTTGGATGGCTAGTGTACCATGCACACTAGTTTTCCTAGACCTTGTGGTTAGATTCCTAGCCATTATGGATTGGTTGCTTGGTGGTTCCAAACCAGAAGGGATAGCTTTCAAGCTATTTATCTAGATTATGTGAGCTAGAATTTTAGTGTGTTTGTGTGATAGATGTCTAGTTCAATGTGAGCTAGATGAATTCCTGTAATGACAAAGGTCCGAAAGGACGCCGAGACTGATAAGGTCCAAAAGGACAATGAGGTTGTACCCACTAGTGAGATGCTATGAATGATGTTGAGGCCTTGGATTCATGATGTGGATGATGGCTTTCTCATACATAACTTCTAATGATGGATGGATGAGTAAAAGTCAACAAGTAAATGGTCAAAGAATAAAAATGGCTATAGGTGAGCATAGAGGTTGGGAAAGATAGGAACCTCTTACCATTGATTTCTAATACTCTTAAATGTTTGAGAAGCCATAAATTAATGCTATAGGAGGTTCTCCAACTACATACGACAAACTTGAATCTTAATGCACACACTAGTGATCACTATAAGCATTGTATTTCATGAGGTAATTGCAGATCAATGATGGGAAATTCATTCCTTTTGTTGTGTTGGGCAGTTAGAAGGGCTGCCATGCCTATGATGGTTGAGTGATATTTTTGTAGAGCTCTAGATGAGCATGTGGCTAATCATTGGAAGTAGAATAGCTTATGGGCTAAGAGAGACAATCCTGTAGGTGTTTCCTTAACCATGGTAGCCTCATAACCCAACTTGGGGGTGGCCTATCAACATAAAGAGTCTATGTTGCATAGAGTGCCTATGGTTGGGTGGAAAATTGGTCATACACAACCAATTTGCAGGGATATTCTTTATTTAAAGATAAGTATTCTCTTTGTATTTAAATGTGCAATGATTTTATTTTATGTTTGTGATAATTATGCTTGTATATGCATGTTGTGTGTGTGGATAGAAATTTACTTCCATTGTGTTTTACAATTATACATTTGCACACACATTTTTTTGTTTATGAATTCATAATACAACCACATGGGGTGAAATTTAGAAGCCTATAATTCACAAATCCCCCACTCTGTTGCTTGGTCTAATGGATGGGGACATGGCAATATTTTAATTTAGAAGATAAATAGTATGGACACGATAGTCAAATAAGGTCAAAATTAGGTACACAATCTCTACTAGGACATGAAAAAATGAATTGATGAAGTGAGGCCCTTATTCCCATATTTAATCTCACTCTTATTGAGTTTTGAAAAGGAAAGGGGAAAACCCTTGAGCCAAAATGTATCTTAGGTTTATAATTGAAAGACTTTGCCCGTTTTGTTGTTCATCAAACTTTAATGTATTTCTTAGATAATTTTTTTATCTGCCATGAAATTTCCCTAATAAGGTTCTGTGGTTGTATTAGAGGATGGTTCCCTAAACTTCCTCATCCTTTATATCTGTATGTTGTTTTCCAGGGGGTTTATTAATGCAATGGGCATACATTTCTTTTTCTTTTTGGGGAGAGGGATATTAGAAATAAACCAGGCAGGTAGAGTATTAGGTATGGGAGGGTCCTCCCAATCACTGAGGCTTCATAATAATTTTTAAAGGACGAGTTCAATAAGAATATTGGCGAGTGAGTATTAGGGAGGAGGCATAGAGTTTTCACAATAGATATTGGAATAAGTTTTTGCACAATCTTGGAGGAGTTTACATGCAGTAGGGGGAAGTTTGAGTGTAGCCGGTAGCATGATTCCACTTGTACCTTCTATATCATAAGTAGATTAAGTCAAAATGAGGGATTGATGGAGGTATTATGAGTTGGGTAGCGTGCTATTGATATGGTAAAATGGGTAGAATGATGTAGAGGATCCCTAGGATGGGAAATGGGACGAGGGAGGGGTGGAACATGGGCCAATAGGGACTGCATTGATTGGGGGACTAGGGTTAAAGTATTTTCATGGCTTAGTTTTTTTCTAATTCAATGTAAATTAACTCTAATTACCATTCAACCATATGCTCCATTAGCCTATGGTTGAATTGTATGTGGGGATAACTTCACTATGAGGTGTTGGTTGTGGAACCTAATATTATTGATTCACATATGTTATGGTTCAATTGTGTTTGTACCCTAGTTTTACTGTACACTTGTCCCGATTGTGGAAATTGAACACAAGTGATAGAACAATTACACTCACAAAATTGCTAATAAAACATGTAAAATTCACACCAAAAGAGACTAAAATTGGAGCATAACACTAATCTGTATTGAGTAAGTGTACAATAGAAAACCTTATGAATTAATAGGCTGCTCAAATATATAATTACATGAGTGGTTTGAAAGCATAAGGATGCTATTCGAATTAGTCAAAAAACAAGCTTACCAAAACTAGTCAAATCCCCCATAGGTGCATAAAGCAATTTCCAAATCTATGAAGATGCTCATGAATTTGATAAAGAAAATGGGAAAGATAAATAGTGATGGAAAGACAACTCATTCATGATTTTTTTTAGAGAAAAGGAGGGAGGATGATGTGGGCAAAAAACAAGGCAGTTACACCTAGACTAGCTTTTCATTTTTCCTTAAAATGTTGTAAAGCAAGGTAGCTTTCAGAAAAAGCAGAACTGCATTTTAATAACCAGGAATAAAAGTAGAATTGATAAAAATGGTTTCCAATATGTTTCCCAAGCACTCCATGACCCAATTTTAGCATTTGTTGACTTCTAGGACATGTGGAAGACAACTAGCATAGAATGGAATCTAGGAATCTAGGTAATAAGACAAAAATGATTAATTAATGTCAAATGTGGGTAACTATGGGTTGATTATTCTAAAACCCCCACATAAGCCTGAATTTATGATTAAATATCAGAAAAATATAGGGCCTAGCAACAAGGATCAGTCACCCTTTACATACTGCTTGTCCATACAACCGAGGAAAGAGGCAAAAACCTAGTGGGAAAAATTCTCCATTAAACATGGACATGAAACAAAATTTGGAAATATTGTCATCAATCATGCTTCACAGCATGATCATAAATCCCCAACAGTGATTTGATATCGCTGAAGGTCTTCTCACAAAAAACTTTGGTGAAGATATCTGCTATGTGTTCTGAAGATGCACAGAAGAGTAGAACAATGGTACTATCATGTAAAAGCTCTCTGCTGTAGTGCATATGGATATCAATGTGCTTGGTTTGCTGTCTATGAACTGGATCATTGTAGATTTGAATGGTGTTTTTATTATCACAGTAGATAATAGTTGAAAACTCTGATTCGAAGCCACATTCTCCAAGTATCCCCTGCAACCATAAACATTGAGTTGCTGCATTTACAACTCCTCTATACTTTGCTTCTATAGATGAGAGTGCTATGGCACTCAGCTTCTTGATTGACCAACTGATTGGTCCTTTTGCAAGCATGAACACATATCCTTATGTAGACTTTCTATCTGTGTTGTCACCTGCCCAATCACTATCAGTAAATCCAACCAAATCAAGATCATATTTTGCTTTGTAGAAGATCCCATGAGTTCTTGTTCCTTGAACAAAGTTTAGGATCCTCTTGGATGCTCTCCAGTGGATCTCATGAGGCTGATCCATGTATCTCAAATCCACACTAACTACATAATATAAATCAGGTCGAATGTGTGTAAGATAAAGCAAACACCCAATCAACTACCTATACAGTGTATTATTTACCATAGGATAAGAACCTGCTTCTTCAAGCTTAACTCCTGAAAGGAATGGAGTCTTGCTTGGCTTGGAATATTTCATGTTGAAATTGATGAGAAAATTTGAAGCATACTTGGACTGATGAACTTTTATTCCATGTTGGGATTGAGCAATTTCAAGACCCAAGAATTGGCTCAACAATCCCAAATCTGTCATGGAAAATGCATAGTGCATTGCATCCTTCAAGGAGGAAATATCTTTCTTTGAAATTCCTGTAATCAGTAGGTCATCCACATATAAAACAATAATCATCAAGGAACCATGAATAAGATTCAAATAAACATTCAGATCGTACTTGCATCGAACAAAACTCAATGACAACAGAAAGCCATCAATTTTGGAATACCAAGCTCTAGGGGCTTGCTTGAGCCCATACAATGATTTCTTTAACCTGCACACTAAATATGGATTAGAAACAAACCATTCATGTTTCTACATGTAAATATATTTAGTGAGATCTCCATTTAAGAAATAACACTTCACATCCATGTGATGTACTTCCCACTGCTTCGAAGCTGCAATGGCTAGAGCTAGCCTTATGGATTCCATCTTTGCCACTGGTGCAAAGGTTTCATTATAGTCAATACCATGTACTTGTGAGTAGCCCTTGGATACCAATATTTCCTTATATTTCAAAGGTGGACCATCAGAAGCAAACTTAATCTTGAAGACCCACTTACACTGAACTAGCTTCCTCCTTGGGGGAAGATCAACCAGTTCCCAAGTGTTGTTCTTCTGGAGTGAGATGAATTCTTGTTCCATGGATTTTTGCAATATTGGATCATCTAAGGTATCTTCATATGTTTGTGGATCTGATTCAACCATCAGATAGCACTTCTCAGCAAATAGAGGATCTTTCACACAAAGGTCACTCTCAAATTGAGATCTAGTTCCCCAGCTGCATGAATGGTATTTGCTTCCCATTTTGGTCTTGTAGGACTATTAGGATCTGAAATTAAATCATCATTATTAGACATATCAGAATAAACAAACTCATTAGTCTCTTCACTTACAATCAATGGTCCTGGTGATGAAGAGGGCTCTCCAACTTCAACTGTTGCTAAAGGCTCTTCTTCGAACTGAACACTTCTTTCAATGAAAGATTCGTTAGTGCTCAAGTTGATCATCTTGTACCCTTTTGAATCTTAAAAATACCCAACAAATAGGCACTCTTGGCTTTGGGGTTGCAAAGCCTTCCTTTTTTCAATTGGAATTCTAGCCCAAGCCTTTGAGCCAAAAATCCTGAAATGGGTCACATCTAGCTTGTGCCCACTCCAAGCTTCGAAAGGAGTAATACCATAAAGATTCTTATGAGGCACCCTATTCTAGATGTAGGATGCACATTTTATAGCCTCAGCCCAAAACTTTGGTGGCAAATTTTTAGCCTCCATCATGCAATTTGCCATCTCTTTTAGTGATCTGTTCTTTCTCTCAGTAACACCATTTTGTTGTGGTGTGTAAGGGATCGAATGCTGCATCTGGATACCTGCATATTTGCAATACTAAATGAAATCAAACTTGACATATTCACCACCATTGTCAGATCTGGGGATCTTGAGTCTCCTCCCAGACTGGTTCTCAACCAAGGCTCGAAAGACCTTGAAGAGGTCAAAAACTTTAGACTTGTGCTTTAGGAAATAGACCCAACAAAACCTAGAAAATCCATCTATGAAGGTGAGTGCATATTTGGCTTGAATCATGGACATGTGAGGGAATGGACCAGCAATGTCACTGTGGATCAACTCAAGAGGTGCAAAGGTTCTCTCATGAATAGCTCTCTCATACTTGTGCTCTGGGTGTTTTCCTAGGATACAACCTTGACAAACCCCCTTAGAAAACTTGATATTTGGTAAACCTATGACCATATATTTTTCACTCAACTTAGAAAGATACTTATAGTTCATATGGCCAAATATTTCATGCCAAATCTTGCTTGCTTCATTAGAATGAGTAAGAAGAGCGTAGGGGTTTGAGTAGGGTAGAAAATGGGAAAACTTGTATACCTTTGAAGTGTGATCAACAACACTTTTTGCTATGAATTTACCATTCGAAATCTCTATGATTTCAACTTCATCAGGGGAGAAGATGACCTTCCTTGGAGACCCTGTGTGAGTCATCTGATAGACTGACAAGATATTAGAGGCAAAACCTGGAACATACAACACATTATTTAAATTACCATGGTCAAGATCAATCCTACCCTTCCCCAAACTGTCAGTGAGAGAGTCATCTCCCAAAACTATTGGTGGACCTTTCAACATTTCAAGAGAGGAGAATGTCTCCCTTATCCAAACCATATGTCTAGAAGCTCCAAAATCAATGATGAAGCTAGGTGAGCTTGATGTGCCAGCAAACAAGGCATGTACTCTCTCTCTGTCTTTTGAATTTGATCCTCCTTCCCTCTTCTTTGAGCAATCAAGAAGGGAGATGTTATTCTTCTCCAGGAGTTGGGTCAACATATCAATTTTCTTCTTCATACAAGAGCTCTCAGGATGATAGCACTTACTACGGTATGTGCACTTACTCATTTCTCCTTTATTCTTCTTCTTCTGGAAGTTCTTCTTGGAGCCTTGGGGCTCCTCTTGAGACTTTGACTTGTATCTCTTTTGCTCAGGTGGATTTTTAGCTTTTTTCTTTCCTTTTGAATCCACCCTTGAATCTCCAACAACCAAAGCTTGGTCTTTGGAAGGTTTGATGGTGTCCATCATCACCAATTTATCTTGCTCCTGGGTGAGGGATTCCATGAACTCTGCAAGCTTAGGCATCTTCCAAGCTCGTGCTGCCAACTTGGTGGCATGGAAGGTTGAAACAAACATTGATTAGTTAGGACTAAGTTTAGAGAGTATGGCCAAGACTAGTTTCTCTTCCTTCTTTTCGATCCCACACTGTTTTAGCTGCAAAACGAGGGCCTTAAACTTGGAAAAGTAGAGTTGCAATGATTCGAAGCTACTGGGACTCAAGGAGATCAATTCATTCTCAATTTGATGTCCTCTCGTCTCATATGTCTTTCCAAAAATCTCTACAAGCTTCTCCCAAACCTCATTAGGTGATTGCAATCCATCAAGATGAAAGAGGAGGTCTCTTGAAATGCTCAAACACAAAAGACCATAGGCCTCATCCCTCCTGTTGTGACATTTAATTTTCTCTACAACTGCATTGGGCTCTGCCTCAGTTTCCATGGCAAAACTGTAGATACCTTTTTCTCTCAACAATATCTCCATCTCATCTTTCCACTCAAATAAATTGAATGGAGTCAAGATGATCTTCTGATATTGGTCCATAGCTCAGCAACTGTGCCCTCCAGTCAACAGAATCTGCTCCCAGTCAAGATGTCAAACCTGAAATAGCAATATATAAGGATAGAAATAAATATACAAAGGCTCTAATACCATGTGGAAATTGAACCCAAGTGATAAAATAATTACACTCACAAAATTGCTAATCAAACATGCAAAATTCACACCAAAGGAGACTGAAATTGGAGCATAACACTAATCTGTATTGAGTAGGTGTACAATATCCAACATTATGAAGTAATAGGCTGCTCAAATATATAATTACATGAGTGGTTTGAATGCATAAGGATGCTATTCGAATTGGTCAAAAAGCAGGCTTACCAAAACTTGTCAAATCCCCCATAGGTGGATAAATCAATTTCCAAATCTATGAATATTCTCATGAATTTGCTAAATAAAGTAGGAAATATAAATAGTTATGGAAAGACAACTCATTCATGCTTTTTTTTTGGAGAAAATGAGGGAGGATGATTTGGGAAAAAATAAGGCAGTTACACCTAGACTAGCTTTTTCTTTTGCCTTAAAACTGCTGTAAAGCAAGGAAGCTTTCAGAAAAAGCATAACCGCGCTTTAGTAACCAAGAATAAAAGTAGAATTGCTAAAAATGGTTTCCAGTATGTTTCCCTAGATCTCCATGACCCAGTTTTAGCATGTGTTGACTTCTAGGACACGTGGAAGACAACTAGCATAGAATGGAATCTAGGAATCTACGTAATAAGACAAAACTGATTAATTAATGTCAAATGTGGGTAAATATGGGTTGATTATTCTAACACCGATGTCCCCCTTGGCTGGGGGGTCCAGGGATGGAGCCCCTAAAAGAAAATTTTTGGAATGTTTGTTGGCTAATAGTTTGCGGGCCCATGGTATTGGGTGACCCTTGGTATTTTCCCATGGTAATTCCCTTGTAAAAGGAAAGAATTGTAATACGAGTGTGTGTTATATTGTAGAATTTTAAAACAATCTCTTCGATTGTGTGAGAGAGATTGTGAGAGAGTGAGGATAAAGTGCAACGAGTTTGCTGCAGGTTTTATCCCTTCATTTTGCTAGCCAATATAATAATAAAAGGACTGTCAATTTTTGTGTGGACGTATCCCATCTTGGGTGAACCAGGGATTTATAGAGTTGTTTTGTATGGTTGATTTATGAAGATGATTTATGTGTCTGATATATTTGTGAGATTAACATGTTCCTGAAATATTTATGATATTCAAATGTGGCTGATATGTTCATATGTGGTTGATTTATGAGATACATATGTGCTGAAATTGATTGATAAAAGTTTTAAAGTTCAATCTTCTCTATTTTTTCTCAAAACATCAACACCCCTCTCTCCTAATATATAAACCCCTAACACCCCCCATCGCTCTCTACCTATAACCCCCTGCCTTTAAATCCATACCCCTAAACCCCCTC